>CAUYQV010182266.1:0-28870 GCA_963574575.1 Galagoides demidoff
GCGCCTGTGGTCCCAGCTACTTGGGAGGCAGAGGCAGGAGACTCGCTTGAGCCCAGGAGTTGGAGGTTGCTATGAGCTGTGATGCCATGGCACTCTACCTAGGGGGATAGCTTGAGGCTCCGTCTCAAAAAAAAAAAAAAAGATTGATCAGGGAGGTGAGGATTAGACAACATATGAATGCCCGGGCACAATAGGCATCGGGTAGATCTGGACTGTTTTTCTCTCCACATGTTAACATGGACCTTAGGAGTTATCCTTCGATGCTTTGGACTGTCGTTCTTGTCATCCTCATCCTTCAAGTCAGTGAAGGGATGAGATTTAGAGGAGGTTCCTAGCCCTGCTGTGTCACTATAGCTGTGTTTTTATTTAAACAAAGCAAAACAAAAACACCATGTGAAACCTGGGCCTGATTTTTGATTGGGACTCTGTTAGTAAGCAAACTGCCTCTCATTTATTGTTTTAACAGTAAATGGTCTGCTTATTTGTTTGGGTTTTTTTTGAGACAGAGTCTCATTTTGTGACCCTCGGTAGAGTGCTATGTTGTCTCATAGCAACCTCCCACTTTGGGGCTTAGGCAGTTCTCTTGCCTCAACTTCCCGGGTAGCTGGGACTACAGGTGCCTGCCACAATGCCTGGCTGTTTTTTGTTTGTTTGTTTGTTTTGCAGTTTTGGGCTGGGGCTGGGTTTGAACCCACCACCTCCAGTATATGGGGCCAGCACCCTACTCCTGGAGCCACAACCGCTGCCCGCCTGGCTATTTTTTGTTGCATTTGTCACTGCCATTTTAGCTGGCCAGGGCCAGGTTTGAACCTGCCACCCTCGGTAAATGGGGCCAGTGCCGTACCCACTGAGCCACAGGCACAGCCCTATTTGTTGTTTTCTTAAAGGAGAAATATGCCTACCAAAATCTTTTCCTGAGGGAGCTATCTGCAGAAAAGGAACTTGATTCTTGTCTTCAAAGAAGTGGGACTGAAAGGAGAGTCAATGCTAAGGAGGTGAAGGTGTAAGGGGGACCGTGACACTCCCGTGAGCCTGGGCAGGAACTACTGCCAAATGGGTGACTGCAAAGCATTAGTGGCTTGGGACAGTCCTGCGCAAAAGACAACAAGATCCAGTGAGATCTGGATTTGAGTTTAACTCTGTGGCCTTGATCAATAGCACAGGCTCTCTGGGTCCTTTCATGGCTTCCTCTTTGGTGAACCAAGATTCCATTTGTCCTACTTATCTACAATATATCCCATGGTTTGTCAGAATACAAATACCTTGTGAGATGTAAAGTACCACATAAATATAGGGTGTTAGTAAACAATGTTAATTGTAAGGTATTGACTTATAGATTATAAATCAATATATATTTATTAAGTGTGAAGTGGTCGGTAGATGACAGGGCACAAAGGTGAATGAAGAGGAAAAGGGATTTATATTTATCGATCCTGCCAATTTCTGTTCCAAACTCTTTTGTAGTCTATCTTTTTAATAGTGCCAAGACTCAGCCCTCAAGAGGCTCACGTTCAGAACAATAACCCAGGCACCTATTAAAATGCATATAAAGCAACTATAATAAACGCCAGAATTGTCAAATAGCAACAGGACAAGGGAGCAGTTAATCGGCTAAATGCTAGGAGATGAGAGGGAAGGTGGAGAAGATGTAAGGAAATAATGACACTGATGGTTGGGCCTTAAAAAGTAAAATAGCATTAATAGACCTATAGGAGGGCCAGGGCATATCAAATAAAGGGAACAGAGCAAGGTGGAGACAGGAGAGTCAGCAAGAGGGAAAAGGAAAGGGGGCGTGGTGGAGTGGAGAAAGTGGGTGGTGGTAAGAGTGAAAGTTAAACTGGGGCTGATTCTGGAGAACCTCAGATGTCAGGCTAAGAAGCGGATTTTATATTACAGATAGTGATGCATCAGGCTCCCAGGACATTTGTTTTAATGGGAGGAGAATAACATGGTTAGATCCGTCCTCTTTTAGAAAGGTAGCTGCACAGAAGCCAGACTGGCAATGAGGAAACAAGTTGGAAAGTAATTGTAATAATTCAGGCAAGTGATCACCAAACTGTGGGTCATGATCCATCAGTGGATCTTAAAATGATTTGGCTGGTCAACCAAAAAAATGTTGTTTTGTGGCTCTTTTACTTTATGTACTTAAGTGCTATGCATCAACTTTCTGGGCAGTTTCGAATGTATAATTAATTCACTTCTAGAAGAGATATAAATAATAGTCAAAATAAACAAGATTAACATAAAATCTGGGGTATTTGCCGAAACATTAGCTTTCAACATAGGCACCATCATTTTGGATACAAAATTGAAGTCCTTGAGTACAATGTAGGGTTTATTACCTGGAAAATAAGTCAGGGAAAAATGGATGATTAGTCATCAGATTTAAACCTTAAGTAAATTCATTCTTGGTTGCATTTTGCAAATTGTTTGCATCTTATATAAAAGTGACCATTAAACATTGCAACCGCACAATGCATTTCTTGTATCACAATGCAAAAATACATTTCTTACCATGAGTCATGGTCAGAGAAAGATTAGAAACACCGACTTAGAAGATTCTGGCAGTAGCCACGGGGTGAGAGAAAGAGGTGCGGATACCAGAGAAATTTCTGAGGTAAAATAAGACGTGATGACCAATTGGATGTGGGAGAAAAGGAGAAGGAAGTTAAGGGTGACTCACTGGTTCCTAATATGGACTACCAGGACATACGGGGATATGGTTCCGTTCCCTTCCACCAACGTTGCTTGATGGAAAGTACAGAAGCTTAGACAAATGAGGAAGGCACTGTCGGGCTCTTGAGGCTCTCCGTGTAGGTGAAAGAGACTCATACATAGGGAATTTTAGTCAAACCCAGTAGCTGTGCCCTCTCGGAGGAAGCCTCTTGTGGGTTTTCAGAGCTGAGTTTTGAAGGCGTGTTTGTCAGCCAGAAGCCCATAGGTAAGAAGGAAACAGCATGCCAGAGATCAGAGAGTAGAACAGCAGGATGCTTGTGTGAGTGGGTGTGTGAGCCAATGTTAGAAGCAGTTTGGTGTTACTAGAACCCTGCGAACCAGAGATGAAGCTGGCAGGTTGTAAAAAACTTTTGTCATGCTAAGGAGCTTAGCTCTTGTATCAGATAAAGAGCTAGTGAAGGGTTTTTAAGTAGGTTAGTGGCAGGGTCACAATAAGGTGACTGTTTTAGAAAGCTCACTCTGGCGGCAATATGGAGTAGGTTTCTAAGGGGAGCCAGATTGAAGATCAAGAGACACAAATTGGGGATATTAGATTAGTCCAGGTTAAGAGTTGCTGGCCTGCTGCAGGGCAGTGAGAAAGACATAAGAGAAAGATAGAGTTAAAAATTGGCAAGGCTCAGTCGCTAATTGAATATAGACAGCGCTTGTGAGTCAGTGTCTGATCAGGAAAACAGAAGCCATGCTAACAGGTTTAATAGAACAAATTTAATTATGGGGAACTTTTTTAAAAAAAGATGTTAGAAAAACCAAAGCACATAAGAAACAGGAAACCCAAGAATAAGGGAGAGCAAAGTTACTACCCCAAAGTCTAGAGGGTCCAAAGGCTCAGGTGGTGATGCCGGGGTCCGGGAGCTGTGGGTATCTAGAGAGAGCAGGACCAGGAGACAGGTGCACTGACTATGGGAGAAGTCACCTGAAACAAAGAGAGGGCAACAAGACCCGGGATTTCTGCCTCCCCGTCCTGTTTATGTCTAATTCAGTGAACCTAATAAGAAGCTAGTTGGCCAAGGAGCCTGGAAGTGTAGCCTTTTGCAAGAAGAGCAAAGCAGAGGAGTGTGAGAAAATAGTTCTGAGCATAAATAGGCAAATGAATAAGGAATGAGGATAAAGAAGTAGTAGTAGATTAAGTCTTCCTTGAAATCTTGCTTGAATTAGGGTTGGATGGTAGTGACAGAACCTGAGATTAGGAAATCAGAAGGGGGGTGGGAGATAAAGAATATAATCTGAATTACTAATGTTTTAAAGTCTCCCTCATTGCTATGTGTATACTTAAGATTGAAGGTAGAATTTATCCTCAAGGAATAGGGGCTTTTTGTTGTTGTTTTTGGCTGGGGCTGGGTTTGAACCCACCACCTTTGGCATTTGGGGCCAGTGTCCTACCTTTTTGAGCCACAGGCGCCGTCCAGGTTTTTTTTGTTGTTGTTGTTGTTACTTTTATTTTTTTGAGACAGAGTCTCAAGCTGTCACCCTAAGTAGAGTGCCATCATAGCTCACAACAATCTCAAACTTGGGCTCAAGGGATTCTCTTGCCTAAGTTTTTCTATTTTTATTATCAGTTTTTCTATTTTTAGTAGGAATGGGATCTCACTTTTGCTCAGGCTGGTCTCAAACTTGTGAGCTCAAGCAATCCACCCACCTCAGCCTCCGAGAGTGCCGGGCCAAGGAACAGTTTTAATAAATATCCCGAACCATTTTTTAACTAGAAGTATCTGTTAGTGACAAGGGAGAAAAACTCAGTGTTTGAAAATGTAGTTTTTCCTCCAGAAATTTTATCTTCCCCTAGGTCTTGTTTATAACACTCATGTTTGCAATCTCTAGAAAAACAGGAGGAATTTGTTGTTCTTACTCAGTGCCATCCATTGTACAGTCACATAGTTTGTAACAACTAATTACACACTCTTATTTAATTCTTACAATAGTTTTATGAGGTAGGGAGTAGTTTTTTTTTTTTTGGACAGAGTCTCACTCTGGTGCCGCAGGTTATAGTACTGTGGTGTCAGCCTTGCTCACAGCAACCTCAAACTCCAGGGCTCAAGTGATCCTCCTGCCTCAGCCTCCCAAGTAGCTCAGACTACACGTGCCCACTACAATGCCTGGTTCACTTTTTTTTTTTTATTTTTTTGGTAGAGACAGGGTCTTGCTCTTGCTCAGGTTGGTCTCAAACTCTTGAGCTCAAAGGATCCTTCTAACTCGGCCTCCCAAAGTACTAGGATTACAGATATGAGCCACTATACCTGGCTGGGTAGGGACTGTTCTTTTTTCTATTTTACAGATGAGCAAACTAATACTTTAGTAAAGTTTAGTGTTCCTGTTCCCCCTTTCTACCTAAATCTCAGAGCCACTATGCATCAGCTGGTGCTGGAGTATTGAACTGATTAAAGACCATGCGCTTCTTCCCCATGTCCATGCTGGACCTTAGAGGTAAAACCTCACCAACTCCAAAAATAAAACTATAACAGTATAATTGTGTTCACATACAAGTGTTTGGCAAGCACTCTCACTTCTTGTTCATAAAGGTTTTAATCATTGTGCTTTTGTTTTCCAATTTGTAAAATGGTATTTAATAGAACTCTTTTGGTGGCAAGTAACAAACCTCAGTCAACATAGTTAATACAAAATAGCAGAAACTTATTTTCTGCCTTAAATAAACTCTCCGAGGGTTGGTTGGTTTTCACCATTGCTGGATAGGACTCAAATGTGGCTATCAAGATTCTTTGTCACTCTCCACCTCTTGGCTGTGTTCTGTATTGGTTTCATTCTCTTAAAAGCTTTCTCCTGGTGCCAAAAAATGTGGCCTTACACCATACCAGGTTTACATGGCCTTGCTGGCTGGTGGTCCAGAAAGAGAGATGCCCTCTATTTCCCAAAAGCCATGCTGACCTCCAAGGTCCAGCATGGAAACATAGCCATCCTGGACTAACCACTGCGCCCAGGAGTGTGATTCTCTGATTGACAGTCCTGTCAGATCCCATGGAATAGGGGTGGGGTGGGGTGGGGAGAAAGCAGCTTCCTGGAGCAAGGCCTACAGGCGGGCAGCAAACAAGTTACACAGATTTCCACTTCAGGAAACATATGAACCTCTCCTCTTGCCTGCTTATCCAAGCAGAATCCTGGAAGTATTTCAAGATCATTGGATGATTATGCACTGTGTCCTTCATTTGGACTAAGAAGACATTTCCTCATACCACTTTTTTTCCTTAAATGAAATTTTATGTATTTATTTTTATTTTATTCATTTTTTTTTAATATTTTGAGACAGAGTCTCCCTTTGTTGCCCTGGGTGGAGTGCCCTAGTGTCATAGCTCACAGTAACCTCAAACTCTTGGGCTCAAGTGATCCTCTTGCCTCAGCCTCCCGAGTAGCTGGGACTATAGGTGCCTGCCACAATGCCCAGCTATTTTTAGAGATGGGATCTCACTCTTGCTCAGGCTGGTCTCGAACTCTGCCTCGGCCTCCCAGAGTGCTAGGATTATAAGCATGAGCTACCACACCTGCCCTCATACCACTTTTTTATAGCTCTTTTTTGTGAAATTCTAAGCCTCTTTAAGAGGCGGAATTAAAGCATCAAGGTAATGTATAATTCCAGAAAACAGACTGCCAGAGCCTGTCTAGCAAACCACCCTCTTTTCCCTCCTAATTCCCCCTACACCTTCCCTAAAGAAATCTGAATCTCACGTTTGGGTAGAAAACCACTAGGTGAGTCTTTTGACCTACGTGGTCAGTAGGAAGGCCCTGGGCGTAAGGCATTGTTTTGGCAAACAGTCATGCTTTTTTTTTTTTTTTGGCAACTGAGGACCCTCATTTAATTATCAAATATTCTGGGAAATTTTCAAAAGTAGTGAGTGGCATTTGACAACTGTCTTCTGCTGTTTTGACCTATCCTAGCTTTGTTTTCTTTAGAAGCCAGCTTGATGACCAAGAGTATTCTTAAAACACTGAGACTATGGCAAGGCAGATGCCTCCCAGAAAGTGGAGAGGGACTCAGCAAGAATCGAGTTTGTTTGCTTCCTATTGGCATGAAGCCTAGCTTTCATGAGGGTTACTACTGGAGATTTAAATCTGTCAGGACACGTTAAGTATGTCCTATACCCATACTCATAAAACGTGCTTCAACTTGCCAGTAGGGCTAGCTGGATGCATGTGTGAATGAGTTATTCTGCTTCTAAAAATGTCTACAACTGGCACACTAATGGTTTTCTACGTTATAAATAATAATAATTATCATTTAATGGGTTCCATGTTATAAATAATAAAAATAATAGGTATTTCTTCCTTTAATGAAATATTTAAATATTAGTTCCTCAATCCATAAATATCATTCAGCCAATGTCCCATTTTCCTGGTGTTTCTACATTGTGGAGATTGTCTCAGCTAATCCGGCTGGCTATTTTGGAATCAAAAGATAAAAACCAATTCTTACTTAAGTGATTGTTGTCGCAAACTTTATGTGCCTATTTATTTAATTTTATGCTGTTACTGTCTGGGTGGTTAGGAATTCTAGGTGTAATTTGTCTCTTTTATTTTTGTAGCCAAGAATGCTGTTACATATTAAGACCATTTAGCTTTCGTAGGGCTAAATAAAACCAGTTATCTTACAATTTTTATGCCCTGTTTTCTAGATCTTTAATCATTCGTTGTGCTATGCTCTGTGCCCTTTCTAGTTTCTCCACATTCTTTTAAAAATATGAAACCTCAGACTGGATGTGAGTTTCTAACATGGGTTTGACCAACCCTACATATATTGGGGAAATTACTTCATGGTTTTTACGTGTCATGTTTCAGTTAATATACTGGTGGATCATGTCAGCTCTTTTAAAATAGCACTTCTGCACTGCTGACACATTCATGATGACTTGTGCTAGACACCTAGAATACTGTAAGGCTTCCTTTTAGCTATTTTAAGTTAAAGCATTACGAAAGTTGTTATGGAGTCTATTCCTACCATTCAAGGAAAATCTCCTTAAAAATAGATCATCATCAGATTTTACATTTTGGCTATTTTTTCTTCTAAAAGTTCAAAATCCTTAGCAAGAAGTTGTCTTAGCATCAGCTAATTATATGGTCCCAAAGTAAAACTTTACACACATCCTGTGTGTAATTTTAGACTCCCACTCCGAACTTCTCACGGACAAATCCCTTTGAATCCAGTATTCTCTAGCACTTTCCCTACTCGTCCTTGAGGGTGGCCCCTTTGCGGGGGAGTTTCAAGTACCACTGTCTCTGTTTAAGGCCTCTCATAACCAAATAAAATCAGTAGGATTTCATATAATTAGCATATCTTAGAAAAGTCTCTATTCAAAAATATTAGTTTTCATGGGATTCAATCGCTTATTTCCCACCTTTTCACTTCTGTTTAATCATATCTCCTATCACTTTTAAACAATAGTGCTAAATTTATGAAAATGTCATACATTTACAGGTCCTGATCAATACTTTCTTATTTGGGGCTGTGTTCTATTTGCATGCAATAGTTGACTTTCTCTTTGGAGTCCATTAGATTACAAATAGTGTCCATCTAAACTTATAGTGGGAATCCATTCCTCTCACGGAAAGGCTCATGAGTCATTTTGATTATTGTATTGATTGACAACATTGTGCCTCCGTCCATTTAATTTTTGTTAATGGATAACTATCCTTCATTTTATTTCTGCATTGGTCAGAGTTCATTTGCAGAAAATCTACTCAAGCTAGTGTAAGCAGGAAAGGATTTATTCTGAGGTATTAAATGGCTTAAGAGCATGGAAATGACTGAAGAAACAGACTTGAGGTCAAGCTGTAAGGACAATTCACAAAGCCACTTCTCCGAACTGGGCCACCAAGGTCACTATTGTCTCTTCCCTAGCCAGGAAGCTGCAGACTCTAGAACTACGTTACCACTGCCACGATCAGGAAGCTACCGCCACAGCTTCAGAACCACTTCGTACTCATTCCAGTCCCTACCAGCAAACGCCTGCCACCTCCTGCCTCCAACGCCCATGATGCTAGTGACTAGACAGGGAGGGCACTCTACCAATGCTGTCCCAGAAAAGCCCGACACCTCCACAACTGTGCTTTCTGACAGAGGCAACCGAAATAGAATTTACTCTCACACAAATGCCTCTCCTTGGCTGATGCTGAATCAATGCTGAGACTCAGCTGCAAGGAGGCTAAGAGACTTTCCAGCCTCTGTAGAACAGGTAGGAAAAGATGTTGGACGCCAGTCTATAAAAGTCATCACAGTCACAATCGAATGTCATCTTAAATTCATTGGAATTTAAACAAATTACACCTCCCCAGCCTAGCAGTGGTAAGTGGAAATGCTTCTGCATTTGTCATTTAAAAAAATAATAATAATAAAATAACCACCATTTGCAAGGGTAATTTTTTTTTTTTTGAGACGGAGCCTCAAGCTGTCCCCCTGGGTAGAGTGCCATGGCATCACAGCTCACAGCAACCTCCAACTCCTGGGCTCAAGTGAGTCTCCTGCCTCAGCCTCCCAAGTAGCTGGGACCACAGGTGCCTGCCTCAACACCCGGCCATTTTTTGGTTGCAGCCATCATTGTTGTTTGGTGGGCCCAGGCTGGGGATTCGAACCCACCTCCTTAGGTGTATGTGGCTGGCGCCCTAGCCGATTGAGCCACAGGCGCCGAGCCAAGGGTAATTCTTAATATAAATATGCCTCCAAAGATATTTTGATGTAGGATTGAATATTATAACAACATACAAGATCTGACAATAAGTTCGAGAACTCCTTGTAGGGAACATGCTACATACCTCATGGCTGAACATCACTGTGGTCACCTTTGAAGTGCTCCCTTGAGAAGCTATGTACCTGTGCCAGCCATAGTCCACCCTTCAAAGCGGTTTTGGAACTCTTCCCCTGGAATGGCCATTAGAGCTGTCACTGTATGGCACACAAGAACACAAAACAATAATGAACGACACTCACAAGACACCACACACATCAATGTGAACCATAGCTATGAAACACTGATAGACCAAGGTTATGGAACCTACCCAATGCCAGGCGGTGGCTCACACCTGTAATCCTAACACATCAACGTGAACCATAGCTATGAAACACTGATAGACCAAGGTTATGGAACCTACCGAATGCCAGGCGGTGGCTCACACCTGTAATCCTAACACATCAACGTGAACCATAGCTATGAAACACTGATAGACCAAGGTTGTGGAACCTACCGATTGCAAGGCGGTGGCTCACACCTGTAATCCTAACGCTCTGAAAGGCTGAGGTGGGGGGATTGCTTGAGCTCAGGAGTTTGAGACCAGCCTGAGCAAGAGTGAGACCTGTCTTTACTAAAAATAGAAAAAACTAGCCAGGTATTGTGGGGGGTGCCTATAGTCCCAACTACTCAGGAGGCTGAGGCAAAAAAGTCTCATGAGCCCAGGAGTTTGAGGTTGCTGTGAGCTATGATGCCAGGGTACCCTACAAAGGTACCACAAAGGGCCACACAGTAAAATTCTGTCTCAAAAAAAAAAAAAGAAAGAAAGAAACAGAAAAAGGAAGGAAGGGAGGGAGGAAAGGATGGAAGGAAGGAAAATGAGAAAAAAGAAAAAGAAAAGAAAGGGCAAGATAAAAGAAAAAAACATACTGAGTTGTTTGTATGGTGCTGCCAATGTAAGTGCCTGGTAGCAAGTTTGCGAACTTAATTGTCAGTCCTCATACAATGACAGCTCTGCTGATTATTCCAGAAAAAGACTTCCAAAATTGCTTTAAAGGGTGCACTAGGTGCTGGCGTTGGTGCACAGCCTCCTAAATGGAGTACTTCCAAAGTGACCATAGTGATATTCAGCAATGACAAATGTAGCTCTTTCTCTTGGATGAGTTCACAAACGTAATTGTCAGACCATGTATAACTTCCTCTGATGAGTGTCAACAAATCGTTTCTGTTTTATGCAAAAATAGATGAGCATCTGCTATGCGCATTATAGGTACAGTAGAAACTGCAAAATAACAAAAACAAAATCAGACATAGCACATTGCCCCTTTCCTCAAGAAACTTACACTATAATGAGAAATAGAAACAGTCTTGCCAATTAAAAATATTTGGGTTCAAATTGTTTTATTTGTCAGATGCATAGCATTGCAATACATATGTGTCTATGGTGGATATACACAAATATCAATGTAGATATGGATAGATAGAATAGCTAGAACGTGATAGGCCATAAATAAACTGCAGCTTTTAAGTAGTTGTAGTAATAAAAGCAATAGAGCAATTACAAGTGGATATCGTAAGTATTTAATCATAAAGTGAGTGATGCAGGTAAGTACCCTGTGAAGCATTTGATCATTCCTGCATTGCCGGAACTAATTTTAACCCTAAAGAATTAAGATGTTTGCCCAGACTGGGCCAGGGAGGTTTACTATAGAGTTGACCTGGTCCCCTCCCCTGGTAGACATCGATTCTGTAGGACCAAGGCAGTTTCGCCAAAGCTCTCACCCTCTTCTTCCACCAGTGGCATATTTCCCTGCCTCATAAATAACCCAGGGCCTTTCTCATCAAATTCCCCCATCAAATGGACAGTACAATGAGGGATGGATGGCGTTGTATAAAAACAGTCTTTTAGTTGTAAAGACTGTTTTTAATTCACATTATAGAATTTCTTGAGGGAAGTGCCAGCATAGTGCAGGTGGGGCGTGTCTTTGGCAATGCCATCATCCACCAGATGTGAGAAATTGCCTGCCTTTAAGGTGGGGACGACTTTATGTCTTCTCTGGATAGCTGTTCAACATGGCAATAAAAACAAGGCCAGCCCTGCCACTGTGAGTTTCCTCTCCAACTCATTGTCCCCAATACGTTTGATTTTTAGAGTCAGACTTCTTGCTGTAAATTCTTCTTTATATGTGCAGAGGCAGCAGACCACCCATGTTATAATGCAATTTCTCAGGATCTAAAAAGACGAATAATAACTAATGTTTATCTAGTGCGGATCCAATGCTTACTGCGAGCCACTTTTACACACTTACTTTATCTCATTTCATCTTAATAATGACCCAATAAAGTAAATGAATCCTGATTTTTACACATGAAGAAATAACCTCTAAAAAGCTCCTCCTGGAAACATTTTCAATGAAATGAGTTAATTCGTACATATATACACGTATCTGTTTTGTGTGTGTGTTTATGAAAAAAAATCTTTGCAAAAGCAGACAAGAATCACACACATGGTGGCACTGAAAAAAATAAAGATGGACTCAAAAAGATCCCACCCGTGTTTCCTCTGCTGGTGGGAGTCTTTGTTTTGGAACATTTTTCTCATCAAGTTTTCTATAATGAAGATTAAATACTTCTGCTAGTCATGAAATTCCAATACATACAATTTTTGTTTGATGGCACAATGTGCTTTTAGCATCACATAGTTAAGTCTAACAATACACTCTTTGCTCTGAATAGCTAAATCTATTAATTATACCTGTAATATATTTATATGCACATATTTATTTATACAGGTGCCAAAAATGTGTACACATTTTAAGAAAGAGAAAAACTATATTAAAAGTGTAGTAAGCCAGGCGTGGTGGCTCACACCTATAATCCTAGCATTCTGGGAGGCCGACATGGGTAGATTGCCTGAGCTCCCAGGTTCAAGACCAGCCTGAGCAAGGGTGACACCCCCATCTCTAAAAATAGCCAAGCGTTGTGGTGAGCCCCTGTAGTCTCAGCTACTCAGAAGGCTGGGGCAAGAGGATCACTTGAGCCCAAGAGTTTGAAGTCACTGTGTGCTGTGACACCACAGCCCTCTACCAAGGGTGACAAAGTGAGACTCCGTCCTTTAAAAAAAATAAAAGTGTAATAATATGCGCCAGTAACATTTGTTATCTTGTATCTATTGTAATTGTGGAAGAAAAGTGTGACTCAAGATCTATAATTTTCATGCAGTTTTTTTTCCTTTCTTAATATGTGTATACATTTTGGGGCACCCTCTCTATGCATACTGGATTTTGAGGTGTAATTTACATTAAAATTCTCCCGCTTCTAGCGTACAGTTCCATGAGTTTTGACACACGTGCAAAGTCCCATAATGACGATCACAAGATAACAGAACCTCTCCATCACCCAGAAAGTTCCTCGTGCGTCTCTACAGTCGGTGCCGGTAGCCCCTCGGAAACACTGATCTGTTTTCTGTCCTTCCACTTTTGCTTTTTCCAGAACGTGGTACAAATGGAAACACGGAGTGCCGTCTTTTGTTTCTGGCCTCATTTGTTATAAATATTACATTTGATTACTTTTCAATTTGATTACCTTACAATTTGAGTCTGGGATATTTAATATTTTTTTTTATTAATTTGGAGTTGTAGGTAGGGTGTCTTTAATTACCTTTGTCCTTTTACTTAAGAACTAACCTTTCTCCCTTCTCAATCATTTTTAATCTATGACAGGCAGTCAACAAATTCTAGTTAACAGATTATTTTTATATTTAATTATTTTTTGATTAAATCATAACTGTGTACATTGATGCATTTGTGGGGTTCGGGGTAACAGATTTTTTTTTTTAACTAGATTGCCAGAAGTAAAACAAAACAAAACAGTAAAAACTCAACAACAAAATCAAGTTGTATATTTTATAGCAAATGTTGTCTATTTAAGGTAATCTATAAAAAAACTATTTCCTTGTAACTTTTTGAAAGAATTAAAATTTAAAATGTCATAAAGCTGTATTTGTGGTTGCATGAGAAGCATGCCTTTTCCACTGGTAAGAGTTTCGGTTTTGCATTCTAGATTTGCCTTGATAGTAACTGCAAACAATAGTAGCTATTACCTCTTCAGTTCTGACAGCAAGTTCAAAGTCTATCAAATTTATTGTCTGAGCACAGGGTGAAGCAAATCTTCGGGCTTAAAAGAGCCTCTCAGTTGTATTTCTTGTGAAAATTTTTCAAATGTACAAGTAGGGTGTCTTAAAATTTAATTTCAACTTTAGCTCTCTATGGGTAACTACTTAGAAGAGGGAAGAAAACAACATTTGAAACAGAACCTTTCTTTTGCTGTTTTTGTTTGTTTGCATGTTGCTAATTCTTTGCTGAGTATTTTCAGGGTCATCAATTATAATTTTTGAAAACAGTTTCATTGAGATATAATTTAATTACCATGCATTCCATGCATTCAAATTGTCCAATTCAACTCTTTTAGTCTATTTACAAAACTGGGCAGCCATCATAATTTAATTTTATAACATTTTCCTCACTCCTAAAAGAAACCTTCTACCCAGCCCCAGCCCCAGGCAGCCACTAATCTACTTTCTAAAGGACAAAGATTTTTAACTTGATAGGATTTTTTTTGTAACCCTATAGCTAAAAGGGGGCCGTATTTTCCTATTTACTTCATGTTAAATTCTTTTATTTTAGACATTAACTTAGGACAATTCATTGTTACCCTTCGGAGAATGCCTAGGTCAACTTTAATTTTTCTAAAAATAGGTTGGTTTGTTTTTTAAATAGATCTTTCCCTTTTTTCTTCCATTACAATTTTAAAGGTCTTTCTTTGAATCCTTTGAACGTGGAGCTCAAGGACAGTTGGTGCTCAGGAAAGCAAATATTAGCCTAAGTGGTTCCAAAAACCCTTTCCTTTAGCAATTAACGGGGAGTTTACATAACTAAAAATATTTCAGATCCCTGCATTTTCTCAACAAGTTACTTAGTGAAAGTAAATAACAAAAGTTTTAAAATATAGAAACAGGAGCCCTTTTGTTAACTGTGTTTTTGAAGGTTTACGTCTGTTTAGTCTAAAGGAAAACCCATTGGGTGGGGTGGGGAGATACTGCCTCCCTGCTATTTGTATTCTTGCCTAAATTTTTACTGCTGGTAAAGAAAATAGTGTTTCTAGTTTTCTCTGCAATAAAGATCTCATTGGCTGAAGACAAAAGGCTAATTATTAGAAAAAGAGCGCCTTAGAGATATGCACTTCTCAGAATAGTATACTCAACAGGAAGAAAGAGACAGATATTTTTTCATTTGTGGTCATGCAGTCTAATTCGGCACCTTCAAGTTGACTTAGCATTTCAGAAGAAAGGCTGCTGTTCACATTGCTCAGATCCATTTGCTGACTGTATTTTTCTTGTTAGCCTCTATATTAGTTATGTATTGCTGTGTAACAAATAATCCCCCCAATTCAGCAGTTTAAAATAACAGCACTTATTCCTTCTCACAGTAACTGTGGGCCAGGAATTGGGGAATGGCTTGAATGGGCAGTTCAGGCTTGGTCAGCTCATGAGAGTCACTCAAATGTCTCCTGAGGTTGACAACAGGTAGAGGCTTCTGCTGAGCTGTGGCCGGCTCACTTGGTTGGCAAGTTGGAGGAGGTATAGGCGGGGCTGTAGCTTCTCTCTCTATGCGCCTCTCCAGAGAGTTGCTCAAATCTCCATAATATGGCATCTGCTTTCCACCAGAGTGAATAATACAAGCAGAAAAGGCACAGCTGCAAAGAAATCACGTAGCTTCAAAGACCATCTGTCCCACTTTACTGGTCCCTCACAGCAGCAATGGTTCGATGTGGGAAAAGACTTGGATACAGCACCAAGGACAATCACGGGGGGGGGCTTCTCAGAGACTGACTACCATAGCTCATACTGTAAAGCTCAACGAATACTTGTTAAACATCGCCAACCTGCGAAAGCATTCATTTCTTTTCAAATATAAAAATTCTCTCAGATATATATTTATATTTTTCGAATATAAAAGTACCCCTCAATGAACAGCAAAAACCCGATGAAAATGCACATCTATTTTAGATTGCAAGCATATTAATCCTCTGTTCATTGGGAATATGCTACATTCCCAGAACTGTACTGGGAATGTATATTAAAGGGTGTGACAGAGTCATCTCAGAATTTTACTGGGAGGGTATCTCCGCCACATCTTTTCAGAATTGTGTCGTCTGTCAAAGGTTAGGCCTGACATTCCACCCCAATCCCCAGGGCCTTGCCTGTACCTCCAGCTTTCTTTGGGAAATTCTGGTTCTCCCTTTGTCCTATAAGGAAGCAGAACACCACCTATTCCAAACAGAGAAACCTAGACTGTGGCTCAGCTTTGTTTCAAATACCGAAATGCATGCAGCATAAGCAGAGTCATTGGGATTTCCTAATATTTTTAAGTTTTCTCACACTAGAAAATAGTTTGGAAAGACAGGCATCAAAATGTTAGCAGAGGGAATTTGTTTCAAACATTTCTCATGAACAGCAATCCTCTCTGTCTGATAAATGGTCCCAATTCCTATTTTTGTCAGTTGATCCAAATGGGAACTGCCATCTGTCTTTCACTTCTATTTCCTTAGCTGTAGGAATTGGCCGCTTGTGCCACCCAAGACCTCGTGGTCACAGTGATTAGTTCAGAGATTAGCCTAGGACCTGAGCCAGGCTAATCAAAGTGTTTTCTGAGGGCTTTGCTTACTGTTTTCTGCTAAGGGAAGGGTGGGAGGGAGACCTCTTCCCTCTGTACTCACAGAGATGGTTTTGAGGTGCTTGTGGCCAATTTCATTCCCAATAGAGGAAAACCAGTAGTACGCAGAGACAAGTGGAGATGAGATAGAGCCAGTCATCAGTCCCTGGTTCCCAGAGTTCTCAGAATCAGGTCCTGCACTTACCACGCTGAAGCTGGGAGTTTTTAGCACATAAATCTCCCGGTTGTTTAAGATGGATCAAACCAGGCTTCTGTTTTATATCTATAATCCCAGACTGGTAGCTCTTAAGAAGAGGTTAGGGAAATTTTGCTTTCAACTCTTTATACTAATTGTACTAATCAGATTTTTTTTTTTGGCTGTAAATGATAGAAACTCTGTTTGAACTGGCATAAAAGATAAAGGAAATGTGTTAGATTATGTATCCAAATGTAAAAAGGACATGGGTGAAACTGATCCAAGAAATATCTAGAATCAAGGATCGGAATGTCATCAAAACTCTCCACTACTTTTCTTGCTAGGTTTTACCTTTCTCTCTGCACTATGGGCTTGCTTTCTTTCACCTAGTGGGGATATGTCCACTTCTGGCGGGTTCTGGGCTCTTATCCTCTCACATCTTAACAGAATCTGAGAAGAAAATTCTTCCTCTCCATCTTGAGTTAGCAAGAATCTCAGGAAAAGAATTCAGATGGTCTGGCTTAAGTCACATGCCCATTCCGGCACCAGTTATAATGGCCAAGAACGTAGACACTGTCGTTGCCCAAACTGATTCACGTGCCCTCTTCCCTGTGGCTATAGATGTGAAGTCATGTTAAGGACAGGGAAGTTTTTATCTGGAAGCAAGGTCTGGAGGGAAAGAAATTGTTCTTAGAAAGGGAGAGAGAAATTGGCTCTGACATGCTCACTGAGATATATCGTTATAAGTAGGACATCTACCCTATTGTTGTGTTTATTAAATTCTATTTTTGTTTATATATTTTATAACAAATAGCACTTTGATAAGATATTAAAATCAATTCAATCTATAACAAATATATATAGATTTTTTTTTTTTGAGACAGAGCCTGAAGCTGTCACCCTTGGTAGAGTGCCATGGCATCACAGCTCACAGCAACCTCCAACTCTCAGGCTTAAGCGACTCTCTTGCCTCAGCCTCCCAAGTAGCTGGAACTACGGGCGCCTGCCACAATGCCCAGCTATTTTTTGCTTGCAGTCATCATTGTTATTTGGTGGACCCAGGCTGGATTCGAACCCACCAGCTCAGGTGTACATGGCTGGCACCGTAGCCGCTTGAGCCACAGGTCCCAAGTCCAAATACATATAGATTTTAATATCAAACACTTTACCCCTGAAGTCAGATCAAATTTATAGGAAATTGTGTGATCTGACTACTAATGCGAATACCCTCTCGTGTTGTCTTGGATCAGAGATTTAAATGTCTTCATATCCTCAGTGATGATGTGAAGAATGAGTGAAGATGTATTTTTCTGGGAAACAAAGAATTGGGACATAAAAGCAGAGTCCGCTAGACCAGGAGCTATTAATTGATCTGTAATCCTGATATTACCTTGGAAAAGTTGCTGTTTCTTTGATTTCCATTTCTCATTAAAAGATAAGAGTAATGGCTCGGCGCCTGTAGCACAGTGGTTACGGTGCCAGCCACATGCACCAAGGTTAGCATGTTTGAACCTGGCCCAGGCCAGCTAAACAACAGTGACAACTGCAACAACAACGACAAAATAGCCAGGTGTCGTGGTGGGCCTGTAGTCCCAGCTACTTGCGAGGCTGAGGCAAGAGAATAGCTTAAGCCCAAGAGTTGGAGGTTGCTGTGAGCTGTGATGCCACAGTACTCTACCAAGGGCAACATAATGAGACTCTGTCTCAAAAAAAAAAAAATAATAACAATAGTAATACTTATTCATGTTTTAAGTATGCCCTGGAGAGGGGGCGAGGGGGAAGGGAAGCTGCAGTATCTTATAAACACAATCTGTAAGTAGCAGTTTCATCATCTTCTTTGTACTACTATAAAAATGAAATCCATATAGTTAAGGTATAAAATGTAAGTAAGTTCAATTGGTATATTATTTAGTATTTATTGAACCAGCTTGTTCCAGGACGTTTGCAGGGAACGTATAAAACGTGGTCTGTGTTCTCCTGAACTTTTGAGTTCCTCCCCAAGAATTCTGTTTGCTCTTCTGGGACACTGCAGTCTTTTTGTCAGTGACGTGCTTTCCTGGGAAGGGAACTGAAATTTTAAAAGTGCTGAATGGTATTCAGAATTGTGAACATTTGGATGGACTGTATCTGTTTTCAGTGCTTAGCGTGAGATGGCATTAAGTATAAAAGCACTAAAAAGGTGGAAATCAATATGAAAATGAAAACCAAAGAGAATAATTTATGCAAAATTGTGTTTGTCCTGCTTGGCCAAGGAAAATAATAATGATAATAACACACTGAAGGCCCATCTCTGTAAGTGATTCATCCCTGTAATTCCAGAGGAACTTTTCCACACCTAAGGCAAGCTTCTCAGAAAATGGCCCGGGTCTGAGGTAACATGGCCACCGGCCGGCTAGGAGTGTACCCAGCTGGCTGCCTCTTCTACTGTGGTGTGGTGGGAAAGAACAGAGAAGACTGAAATGTCAGCCCTGTTCTACCCACAGGCCGTGTGACTTTTGACTTGTGTTATTTATCCTTCATAAACCTCACTTGCCTCATCTAACCTTAAATATACACTCATGTATATTAAAAATACATATTTATATATTTCATGACAATGATAACTAAAGATATATTTCATAACCATTCGCCTCATGCGAATTGCATGAGATGATTCAGTGAAGGACCGTGGGCAGCATTCAGTAGGTGTTAGTTGAATTGTATTCGAAGTATTCCGTCATGAAGTCGCCTTAGCTCCTGGGTGATCATATGGTCTAAAGAGCAAACTGTAAAGATAGAGAGATTAGGGAAATGAACGGTTAGAGCATTCCTGGAATAAGGGTTTCAGGCAGTCCTGGGAGGTATGAAAGTTCTGGCTCCCTTCCGTCTGTTGTCTTGTCCATTCTACGCTGCCTGGTGGTCTTCCAAACACTTCAGGGGTCTTTGGCTTAAACCTGGAAAAGCAGAGCTTAATCTGAATGGCGCCCTCAGCCCTCACCCCTCACCCCGGGCCCTTCACCTTTTTGTTCAGCTTTAGGCCTGTCTGGGCAGCTTTGAGAAGGCAGGGGGCAGAGACACGAGAAGCCTACTGCTGAGCAGGCTGTTGATAGAATGTTTTAGCTGCTACAGGTTTGTATTTTGAAATAACATTAAAACCGATAGGTTGTGGAGCTTGGGTTGTAAAATTAATTGTGGTTAATTAGCAGAATGTTACCTTTCCCAAGGATGATAGTCTAAGGGTTACAAGAGAGAGCTCTCATTGAGGGAGAGGGCTTGTGGAGTGCAGCTCCTTTAATCTAGCAGCTCCCAGGCATAATCATGGCTTTCCAGAAACGGTCTCCAGCTTTGCAGAGTCTGCCTTGACCCGACGGAAACAAGGGGTCTAGTGTGTTAAACGCCGCCACAGAGTCTTCATTTAAAGTGCGAGATGCAACTGACAAATGAGACAGAATCTAATTCATTGAGGAAAAGAAACGAAAGGAGGAAGTAAGCCAGTCTGGAGGGGTATTCCATCCAGGCCGGGCCAGGCTCCGGCCCCACCTCCGCCCCGCGCACACAGCACCAGCTCTTGCTGTCCGTGGTGCCACCTTTGGACTTTTCAAGGCATCACCTGCTTTTGTAAAAAGTCTGTTTTTATGCATTGTGTACACAATTCTTAGGTAGTCCTTAATTGTTATAACATCCATTTATGCCTTCCTTACATAATACTCTACCTACCTTGATTAGGGTTAGGTTGGTACATTTTCCCTGACGGCTCTGTGTTCACTATTGCCAGCCCTCTGTGGGATTCCTCTTAAGCATCACTAATATCATCTGTCCTTGAGGGTCAGAAGGGGATCTTATTTTCCGAGTTCCTAAGTTCTCAGAGGAACCCCTTCCTTTCCTCCATCTATCAGCTTTAGTCCTAAGTCACGTTAATGCCTTACTCAATCTTGGAGGCTCTGGAAAAGGTAACTTCCTAATTCTAGGTGTATAAATTATAGTAGAATTCAAATTTACCTTATGGGTTCAAGTTTCGCCTTATGGATTTGCTGTACAACAGCAAGAGTACTGCTTCAGGTGGCTGGAGTCACTGATGTAAATCAACGTGAAGATAATTTTTTAAATGCATTTTAATGACTTGGGGCTATTCTTTTGCCATTTGTGACTATGTAAGGAAAAAGATTTTTAAATTCTATTTATCAGTAATCACCATTATATCGAATTAAGTGTCTTAAATCTGTAGAGCTGGGGTGTTCGACATGTGGCCCGTAGGCCACACACTGATTTTGTGAGGACTTTTTTTTTGCTTACCTGTTGTCTCAGCTATCCCAAACAGTATGCACAGACCTTTTTGGTTGTTGTTGTTAATCACCTTTTGTTAGCGTTTGTGTCTTTACTGCGTGGCGTGGGACAACTCTTATTCTTTCAGTGTGCGGCAGAGGACAAAAAAAAAGGTTGGACACCCTTGCTAGAGTCTGTGATCTTAGATTCTAGGCCAGAGGTTCTCATGACCCACAGGAACCGTATTCAAGGGTTGCGGCATTAGGAAGGTTGAGAGCCACTGTTCTAGGGGAAGCTCTTGGGCATTCAGTTAAAATTGCCCCTCACCGAAATTGTATTTTTTTAAAAAAATAAGGACTCTATCAACTCGGACTTTTTAAAGTAGCAAGTAAGAAACAAACTCTTGCTTCACGAACTATGATAAACTTTAGGAACCAATATGTGCCATATACTAAATACTAAAGTAAGCCAAAATCTAGTGGTAATGATTATTTTATAAAAATGTAATAAATATACATATGCATTCTACTGCTGCTTATGTATTAAGCTTTATCTTCCAATCTTGTTTTTTCCTTTTTTTTAAGAACAATGTGTCATAATTTTGGCAAATTACTTAAATCAACATCTTTACTTATAAAACCTGAAATCTAATAAAATCCCATAGATCTCACCCAGCCCTAACAACTGCCTGGTTTGTTAGCCTCCGCCCCAGATCGCTCAGTATCTCTCTCTGCTCACAGCAAGATATCTGGTTGCTTAAGTCCGGAGAATCTTTAAGGAATACAGGATAGTAGGCAAACATAAAAAGTAGCTGTTCAACTGGTGAGAATTACAGTGCTGATAAGAAGTGGGATCGTTGGGGTGGCCCTGTGGCTCAAAGGGGTAGGGCGCTGGCCCCATATGCTAGAGGTGGTGAGTTCAAACCCAGCCCCGGCCAAAAACTGCAAAAAGTAAAAATAAAAATAAATTAAAAAAAAAAAAAAAAGAAGTGGGATCGTTAATGGCCACTATTGTGATTACTACAACTGAATTAGGATGACAAAACCAACTGCTTAAACCTGCACTGTAACTAGACCAGTTTCCTAATTTGGAAAGACTATTGAACCATATTCTCTTTCTTGAAACATAGTCTGTGTCAATCAATTATATCAAATTATCAAGTAATCAACTCAATGGTTCTTTGAAAGATCTTTACTTTTTCAAAAAAATCTTATCTCCCTTTTTTTTTTCTCTTAAAGAGACAGAGTTTTGCTGTGTTATCCAGGCTGGAGTACAGTGGCCTGATGGTAGCTCCCTGTAAACTCAAGCTCCCAGGTTCAAGCCATCTTCCTGCCTCAGCCTCCTGAGTAGCTATACTATATATAGCTATATACTCTACTATACACCTCAGCCACCACACCCAGCTCTCTCTATATATATAGTTGGGGTCCTCATTGTGTTGCTCAGGCTGGTCTTAAACTCCTGGCCTCAAGTAATTGTACTGTCTCAGCCTCCCAAAGGACTAGGATTGCAGGCATGGGCCATTGTACCTGGCCTCTATCTACTCTTTTGCCTTTTTGAAAATTTAAACTTTAATTTTAAAATCATTTAAATTTACAGGAACCTTGCAAGAATATTTCAGAGGACTCCCATACATGCTTTGTACAGATTCACCTACTTTTAAAAATTGCTTCTCGTGGCGGCACCCACGGCTCAGTGTAGGGTGCCAGCCACATATATCCAGGCCAGTGGGCTCAAACCCGGCCCAGGCCAGCTAAAACAACAATGTCAACTGCAACAACAACAACAAAATCTAGTGTTGTAGCGGGCGCCTGTAGTCCCAGGTACTGGGAGGCTGAGGCAAGAGAATCACTATAGCCCAAGAGTTTGAGGTTGCTGTGAGCTGTGACACCACAGCACTCTACCCAGGGCGACAGCTTGAGACTCTGTCTCAAAAAAAAAAAAAAATTGCTTCTCATTATTTTTGAACCATTTCAGAGTAGATAACATACGTCTTACTTGTTTTTCCTATACTTTTCAATGTGTGTTTCCTAAGAATAGGAATATTCTTCATGTAATCACAGTACAGTTACCGAATTAAGGAAATCCTATATTGCTGGAATATTTTAATCTACTGCAAAGTCCTTGTTCTAATTTTGTCAATTTCCTGAACAATAAACTTCATCGTATTTTCCTTCTTCACTACAGGATCAGTCAAAGTCCATGCGTTGCATTTAGTTGCCATTTCTCGTCATCTTTAATCTGAAACGGTTTCTCTGTCTTTGTTTTTCATGACGTTGAGTTGGGTGCTTTTTTTTGGTTTGTTTGTACAGATGGTTGTTTTATGCAGTTTTCCTCCACGTGGGCTTGTTGATGTGTCCTCATGATGAGACTCAGGCACCACTGGATAGAGGACACGTCCTTCTCAAGGTATCCCTTTTGTGGACGCGTGGTATCCATCTTCTCGCATTGGCAGTTTAATTCTGGTCCCCTGGTTAGGGAGAAGTCTTGTTCCTCTCTGTAAAGTTACTATTTTCCCCTCTGTGACTAATACACAGTCTGTCGGGTCACATCTACTTTCAGACCAGTGTTTGCACCAGATTTATAAAATTAGAGGTCTAGTAAAACGCCGGGATCATCATAGAATTTAAAAAATACACATTCTAAGTGTATAATGAGTCCTGCCGTGTTTGCACAAAGAAAAGCAAAACCCATCTAGAGAAGCCGTAGAACACAGTGATTGAGACTCCAGGCTCTAGAGTCAGAAGCCTCAGGTTTGAATCCCAGTCCCACCTCTTTCTCTCTTAGAAAGCATAATTTACCTTATCCCCACCCCCTTTGCTTCAATTTCATCATCTATAAAAATGTAGAAGATAAGAATACTGCTTTAACTCCTGGTAATGTTTCAGGATTAAATGAGTTAATGACATCTGTCTGTCACATAACGAGCATACAATGTATCTTGGCTTTTGTGATATTTTAAATATAAATATAACATATTTATATTTTATACTCAATATTTATCTTTCAGGGCACTCTTTTAAAAAATAGAGGAGAGTAACTAAAAAATCCAAATAGAGAGATGCAGTTACTAGTCTTCTTCTACCAAATCCAAAACATAAATTTTGACAGATATAATGTTTTAAAATTCCTATGCAAGTGTTGTGACTTTCTTTTTTTTTTCATTTTTCTTCTTTATGCCATTAAAGATTTCTTATTCATTTCTTGGGCAAATTCGTGCCAAGCTCCATTAGGTTGGTACTGGGTATACAGTAGTGAACCAGATGGCTCTCAAGGAGATTATAGTCTACTGGAAAATACAGTTAAGAAACAAGTAAATATGTAAATTAAGATAATTTCAGGTAGTACCAAGTGTTCTGATTAAGTCAAAACAGTGTGATGTGACAGGCCTAGGGTGGCAACATTAGATGACTCAGTCGGGAAGCATTTTGGTGACATCCATATTTAATGTCTCTTCATTGGGTATCTAACACCATTTTTTATAGAATTACGATTTGAACTGAAACAACATGGAACAAATCCTTCCTAGTACATTAAGGGCTATAAATAAGACATTATGACAGTTGTGTAATTTTTTTCTTTTTGCTATTAAAGAACGTGGAGCCGTGAAGCAGATCTTGAATAGTGCCGCTCTTAATTGAAAATGTGCCCCCCCCTTTATCATCATTTCTTCCTAATTAACCTGCTGATGTCACTGATTGCATAGTTTTATTTAGAAACTAGTTGCATAAACACTTCTTCCTTCCCTCTGCCCTATTTTCTATTTTAGACATGGTGGATGCAAGTTGTCCTTTCAACGTGTTTCTGTCCAAACATTAAAAAAAATTAGTCGAAACTTAGGGCATCATCATTCCGTAATTTCTCTAATGTCTTATTTGTCCACTCCAGTGTCATATTGGCTTCAGAGAGGCCACGATGTTTAAGAATTATTTTCTTATGCCTGTGAGATCTTGCTCAGAGTGTCTGGTGTAACCCCCTTGTTGTTGTGTTGTTGTTTGGGGGGGGAAGGTTAGGGGCTTGAGACAAAGTCTCACACTGTTCTCCTGGGTAGAGTGCAGTGGCATCGTAGCTCACAGCAACCTCAAACTCTTCGGCTCAAGAGATCTTCTTGTGTCAGCCTCCCAGTCCAAGCTGGGACTATAGGCACCTGCCACAACACCTGGCTAGTTTTTTTCTATTTCTTGTAGAGACAGGGTCTTGCTCTTCCTCAGGCCTGAATTCCTGAGCTCAGGCTATCCACCTGCCTCAACCTCCCAGAGTGCTAGGATTACAGGCATGAGCCATTGTGCCTGGCCATGTAACCCACTTGGACGTGAGGCATTTGAAGCTTGAATGTCAAACAGACTAGCTGTGTGACTTTGGCTAAGTTGCTTAAGCTCTCTGACCTCCAACTCTAAAATGCGAGGTAATTGTGAGGCTTGAATAAAATTAAGTGAGATTACAAGAAAAGCTTACTCTAGTATCTTGCCTAGAGCTATAGCTGCTCATCAAATATGACATCTTCTTCCTCCACTCAAGACCTTTTGGGAGCTAATGAATCTCTGTAAGGAGTTCCTGAAACTGGCCAACTCCCTTCGGGATACAGTTTCTTATCCTGAGAGGACAGCAAATACCTGGGGAATGAGGTAGGTTCCAAAACTACCTCAACAGGTTGGGCCGGGATTTCTTAACCTGAGAACACAGACTCTAGAGCACAGGACCCTGGGGTGTTCCCAGACACAGCTGGGAGATGGGAAGGCATGAGAAGCAAGCCCGGCCCACTCTGATTTGTGTGATTGGTGTCCAGGGGGCAGCAGCAGCAGACATTCCTGCTCTTTCTAGTTCTGCTCCATAGGAGTTCTGCTCCTAGTTCTTGATCAAGTTTTTGAAAAACATTGTCTTTTAGTTCCTCATAATTTAGAATTTACTAGTTTCTCATAGTTCAGAACGGCATTTCTCGAAAGTGTGATCTGCTCAGAATCTCCTGGTTGCTTGTTAACTATGCAACTTTGTGAGTACTAAAAGTACTAAATCAAAATCTCTTCTGCCATTAGGTATCCTTTGGTAAAATCTGTGAGGTACTAGGAGAGGGTAGGACCCGGAATCTACAGTTAATGAACTTCACAAGTGACTCTTATAACAGAATAAAGCTACATGACTGGACTCTATCCATATATTTCACATGTTTTAATATCTTGCCCTTCAATTACTAACATTTTTTTCACTCAAATATGGAAAAGCAAATGAGATTCTAAAAATGTCGGTTTTGTAAAATGGTTTGTAAGCTTCTGTAAAATCCTCAACCAAGGCCTGCCCCCAGTTCTGTGGGGAAGCAGTGGTCTAAACCACCTGCTCACTGAGATTGTTTACCTGAGCTCTTTTCTTTGGCTTTAGTTCCTTCCATATAAGATGTAAGGCTAATATGTGCATTGCACTCCTCATATCTGGGAGCTGGAGCAGGCAGTTGGTGCTCCACCCCAACACAAAGTGTGTGAATTTTACAACTCTAACCCCAGTGTGGATTTTGGGTCCTATGATCTTTGAAGAGGGGTGGTGATCAGGTGGAGATTCCACAAGTACATGGTGGCCAAGCTTATATGTACCATTGTCTCTGTGGATTTAGAGGTCACCATGTACAAGTATGATCAGGACTCAAAGGAGCCCAGAAATGGTCCACTAAATTGGAATATTTTTCCCCAAAGAGAGTTTCATTAAGATAGGAACTTAGAAAATGAGCTTTGGGGTCAGATAGCCCTGAATTTCAAATTCTAGCATTTCAAACTTACGAGACCTTATGTCTCAGTTTTCTCATATATAAAATGAACATGATCTCTGCCAGGATAGTGAGGATTCAATGTCAAAATTAGCCATGCATTTTATACATGGCACATAGTAGTCTTAATAAAGGCTGTTCTAATTATTGTCCTTTCTCTTAAAGTTTAAATACCTATTCAAATGCAAACCCAAGGAGGGACCAAGGATGGGATACACCTAACACTGACCAAGTGGGTTTTCTTCGGGAAGGAGAGAGGAAGTCAGTCTGAAGGTGATCATCTTTGGTTAGGAACGGTTGACCACACCCAGGTCCCAGCTCTGCACCAGCTAAGGAAGACTTCCCAGTGCTTCCACATTTGACTTAAGGATACCTAATGGCAGAAGAGATGGAGGGAAAGAAAATCTCTGAGAGTTTTGGGCAATGCTCTAAGTAATGGTATCAAACCTAAAATTTTGCTCTCTGTAACATACACACATTTATTTTTATATGAAAGTGATGTTTCTTACCCCCCTCCCAATCTCTATGGTAAATTGGTACTCTAGGAAGCTGCACTGTTTATGCTAAAGCCTCAAATGCCTCTGAGTGAGTACATGCACAGCAGTTTGAAAGGCAGGCTTCTTAAGTCTAAAGAATAAACCCACACTCCTTGTTAGGGACCTTCACAATCCATATGTTGTTTACCTACTCTTCTCTGTCCCTTCTAAATGCTTCCCAGCTTCCCAAACATAGAAAGCCCTTTAGCTGCCTCGTGCCTTCATTTCATGGTTCCATACTGCCTAAAATGAAAGTCCTCTCTTCCAACCTGTATTGTCTTAGTTCAGTCTGCAATAGCAAAACACCACATACTCGGTACCTTATAAACAACCACCATTTATTTCTTGCTGTTCTAGAGGCTGGGAAGTCCAAGAACAAGGTGCTAGCAGACTCAGTGTATGGTAAGGGCTGTTTTTCTGATCTCTGATGGTGCCTTTTTGCTATGTCCTTATCCTGTGGAAGGGGCAAGGCAGCAACCTTGGGGATCTTTTATAAGGGCACTAATCCCATTCATGGGGGCTCCACCCTCATGACCTAATTGACTCCTCAAAGCCCTACCTCTTAATACTTAGGGTTTAGAATTTTAACATATGAATATAGTGGTAGGAGGGTACAGATGATATTCAGACTATAACATAATTTTTCCTACTTCCCCCCACAAACCAATGTCATCTCCCAGATCCAGCTGAAAAAACCACTACCACTTCTGTGAAGCCCCCAGCTTCTTCAGGCAAGCAACATGGCTCCCTCAGTCTGCTGTGTGCCTCTGACAGATATGCCAATAATGCCCCTTTTGCTCACTAAAGTCAGACTAGTTTCATTCATTCTTGTAATCCCCTAGTGCAGGGAATACTTAGTAAGCACACAATATATCAAGGGTCCTCAAACTTTTTAAACAGGGGGCCAGTTCACTGTCCCTCAGACCATTAGAGGGCTGGACTGCAGGCCCTGGGAAGAGTCAGCTGCTAAGCAGGACAGGCAGTTGGCGGCAAAAACACCCAGCAGGCTGGATAAATGTCCTAGGCAGGCTGCATGTGGCCCATGGGCTGTAGTTTGAGGATGCCTGCAATAAATTGTTATGGACTTTAATTGATTAACAAATAGAAGACAGCTGGAAAAGGAGCTCATTGAAAAATATTTTTCTCTTTCTCACACCCAAGATCATCCTTTGAGCATAAAGGATAGAATGAGTCCAACATTTTATAGAGAGACATTCTGAATGATGTTAGACCATATGCATTAATGTGAACCCTGGAACTCTGCTAAGTGCAAAAGGCTTTACATTAATTATATGACTTCATTATATGTCCTCTTTGTATTATATATTTTTAGGGAAAGACATCCTTTAAGTTAAAATTTTTAAATTTTGCAGATAGATTTAGTGTTTGGAAAGTGAGATAAGAGATGGTTTACAAAACTAGTTCATTTTTTATTTCATATTTTTAGTTTTCCAGAGCAGGCTAAATTCAGTCTTCCTGTGATTTTTCTCGGAATTTGTCCCCTTTAAATAGATACGTAATGATGTAAAGAAGCATACACACACACACACACACACACACACACGCGCGCGCATTCTCTCTCACACACATACACAGACACACAGCTGTTGAGAGGAAAGAAATTAAGTCATTATAGGAACCCAGTATTCTGGGAGTCTTGCTATCTTTGGCTTTAAATAGACAATGAGCGCTGGAAATTGTTACGTGTGGCAATTCGGTTTATTTAATTGCAGGTACTGGAAATAACAACAACAAAATAAAAATAGCCTAAAAAGAAAAACGTCTACTTTCAGACCAGTTTGCTTATAAAATGTGTTACCGCCCTGGAGGGCTATGTGAACTTCTACCCATATAAATGTCTTAAAGAAATATCGGACCTGAGTTATCAGTTGTTTTTTTTTTTTTTTTTGAGACGGAGCCTCAAGCTATCCCCCTGGGTAGAGTGCCATGGCATCACAGCTCATAGCAACCTCCAATTCCTGGGCTCAAGCGAGTCTCCTGCCTCCGCCTCCCAAGTAGCTGGGACCACA
>CAUYQV010182268.1:0-22227 GCA_963574575.1 Galagoides demidoff
TGAGGAACAGCTTTCAGTTTTACTCCATTCAGTAAAATATTAGCCATGGGTTTGTCATAGATAGCATCAATCAGTTTAAGACATGTGCTACCTATGCCTATACTCTTCAGTGTTCTAGTTAGAAGAGGATGCTGGATTTTATTGAATGCTTTTTCTGCATCTATTGAGAGGATCATACGGTCTTTGTTTTTGCTTCTGTGTTAATACAATGAGTAATGTTTATGAACTTGCGTATGTTAAACCAGCCTTGCATTCCTGTGATGAAACCTAGTTGATCATGATATATGACTTTTTTTGATGTAATCTATTGGCTAGGATTTTGTTGAGAATTTTTGTGTCTATATTCATTAGTGAAATTGGTCTGAAATTCTCCTTTTTAGTTGGGCCTTTTCCTGGTTTTGGTATTAGGGTGATGTTTGCTTCATAGAACATGTTGGGGAAGATTCCTTTCTCCTCAATTTTTTGGAATAATTTCTACAATGCAGGAATAAGCTCTTCTTTGAAGGTTTGGTAGAATTTTGGTGTGAAGGCATCCGGACCAGGGCATTTTTTTGTTGGAAGATTTTTTGTTGTTTCCTTGACCTCAGTGCTTGAAATTGGTGTGTTCAGGAGCTCAAGTTCTTGCTGGCTAAGTCTAGGGAAAAATTTCAATTCTTTTGATTCTGTTGAGGCTTGTTTTATGTCCTAGGATATGATCAATTTTGGAGAATGTTCCATGGGGTGATGAAAGAATGTATATTCTTTATCTTTGGGATGGAGTATTCTAGGGTCTTATTTAAGTCTCTTATATCTTTGTTTAATTTCTGTTTAGAGGATCTGTCCAGCTCTATAAGAGGAATGTTAAAGTTACCTGTTATTATGGTGTTATAGGATATTGTATTGCTCAGACCAAGCAAGGTCTGTTTCAAGAATCTGGGAGCATTTAAGTTGGGTGCATAAATATTTAGAATTGAAATATCTTCATGTTGTGTTTTTCCCTTGACCAATATAAATTGACCATCTTTGTCTTTTTTGACTTTAGTTGCTTTAAATCCACGTTTCTGAAAAGAAGATTGCAATCCCTTTTATCTTCTGAATTCTGTTTGCCTGAAAAATTGTCTCCCAACCCGTAACTCGGAGTTTTAATTTGTCTTTTGAACCTAGGTGTGTTTCCTGCAGACAGCAAATAGATGGCTTGTATTTTTTAATCCGGTCAGCCGGTCTATGTCCCTTCAGTGGGGAATTCAGCCATCAACATTTATTGAGGTATTGGATAAGTTGTGGTAGTGTTCTGTTCATCTTATTTTGTGAGAGTCCGTTGTTTAGTTTTATCTTTTGCATCATTGTCGAAGTTAGGTTCTATTGTTTAATTTCTGAGTTCTTACTTTGCTGTTGATCCATTGTGATGGTCAGTGTGTAGAACAGTTTGAGTATTTCCTGTGGAGCTGGTCTTGTGGCGAATTTCCTCAATTTTTGCATATCAGTAAAAGATTCAATTTCTCCATCAATTTTAAAGCTTAGCTTAGCAGGATATAGAAATCTGGGCTGGAAATTGTTCTGTTTAAGTAGATTAAAGGTAAATGACCATTGTCTTCTGGCTTGAAAAGTTTAATAGAGAAGTTTACAGTCACCCTGATGGGTTTACCCCTGTAGGTCAACTGGTGCTTACTCCTGGCAGCTTGAAGAATCTTTTCTTTTGTCTTGACTTTGGACATGTTCATCACAATGTGTCTTGGAGAAGCTCTGTTAGAGTGGAGGCGACCTGGGGTCTGATATCCTTCTGAAAGGGGTGTGTCAGAATCTTTGGTTATATTTGGGAAATTTTCTTTTATAATATTCTCTAGTATGGCTTCCATTCCCCTGTGGTGGTGTTCTTCCCTTTCTGGGATACCTATATCTCGTATATTTGAATGCTTCATAAAGTCCCATAAGTCTGTTAGTGAGCGTTCTGCTTTCTCTCTTCTTTTCTGCCTCTTTACTATCTGAGTAATCTGAAGAGCTTTGTCCTCTACCTCTGAGATTCTTTCTTCTGAATGGTCTAATCTGTTGTTGATTCTTTCTGTTCCATCTTTAAGTTCCCTAATTGACTGCTTCAGGTCCTTCAGCTCTGCTATATCCTTCATATCATTCATCTCTTATTTGATTCTATCCGCAGTTTCCTCAATGTTTCTGTCATTTTCTTCATTGTTTTCATCATCTGTATTCTAAATTCTCTTTCTGTCATTTCTAACATTTCTTTATAGGTGGAATCCTCTGCAATAGCTACCTCACTGTCCCTTGGGTAGGGCAGGGGTTGCTCTGGACTGGTTTTTCATGTGTTCAGGAATTTTCTGCTGATTGTTCCTTATGAGTGTTTTCTTTTACCTGTTCCATTGCCCTAATTTTCCTATCATTTCCTCTTGCTCTTAAAGTTACTGTGCCTCTGGCTTAGGGGTTCGTTGAGTCTGGTTCTCCACTGCTTTTGTCCTTTTCATGGGGTCCAGAAGTCTCTTGGTGACTTCCTGTGTCCCCAAAGGGATGTTTGTGGGCAGATCCCAGCAGCCAGAGATGCCTGGAGTCTTCTCTCCCCAGTTTCACTGTGCCTAGTTGGAAGAAAGCCGTTACTTGGCTGCCATCTTGCTTCCTCCTACATTCTTAAAATCATCTCTAGATTACTTGTAATACCTAATACAATGTAAATGCTATATGAATAGTTCTTATACTATATTTTTTATTGTTGTATTGGTATTTTTTATTGGAGTTTCCCGCCAAAACATTTTTTTGGCCTGTTGTTCATTACATCTGTGGATGTGGAACCCATAGATTTAAAGGGATGACGGTGTCTGCAACTTATTTTAAACATCTGTAGCTAAACTAAGTATTTTAAGTGACCATTTGACTATTCCCTTGACATTCTTAAAAATTAATGTACTTAAATAATTTGGGAGGAAAAAATTTTATCTTCTTAATGGGACGATGAAAGATTATATCATAGACAGGCATTCATAGAGCTTTCTGGTATACCTAAACAATGTTGAATATCCTCTTTTGTCCTTGTGTGGGATAATGAACTATCTCTAATTTTGCATTTGTTAAACTGTACTGCATTTAATTATTTTCATATCTATAAATTCAATTAGGTGACATCTTATTTATTTCTTTTATCTCTACTACAGGTTACATTGCCTGGCATGTAATGTACCTATTATAAGTGGTTAGAAAAAATTTTTGTAAATAATCAATTTAGTGGCCACAATGTATTTTATCATGCTTAACATTTATTCAGCAAGCATTTACTGAGTAACTGTTATGTGGAAAGCATTATACAGCTGCTTTGGAATATATAAAAGTGCTGTAACATCTAAGCTTTTAAGGTTAGCATAAAATGTATTTCTCTTTAGTCTACGGTATAGTATAAGGGTCAAGGAAGGGTAATCACAAGAGATTTCAGATGGATCCAAAGTTAAAAATATGGGGAAAATGGTTTAGTGTGATGACAAAGGAAATCCCTTTTTAGTAGCTGTAATATTAAAAATAATCACAGTTTAAAATGTCTTTAACAAAACCGTTTTTGGCATTTTCATAAAGTCATTCTCCTTCACATTGTTAGGTTGATCTAAGACTTAGACTGTGCAGTAAATGAACTGTTCTTTACCATAGAAGAACAGAAAGACTTGAATTTTCCTAAGTAGGCTCTTGGAGGTTTCTTCCGACACTTGAGCACATTTCCTTTTCTCTAAAGAAGTAAAATAAAGAGAAATGCTTCAGAGATTGTTTTTTGTTGTTGTTGTTTGTTTGTTTTTTTAAAAAAGCAGATTATGTAGTCCTTATAGAGTGTCAAATAGCACTTGAATCAAGTTTGCCTTTTACCTCATCTTACAGGAGCATTGAACAGTAATAGAAGCTTACATTTTTTACATAGTAGATGATCAATATTTGTACTAATGGTTAAAGTGGATGTCGGCAGCAACATAAGGATCTTAATACCACTAATTACAATAAGATTTTATCAAAAAGAATTATACTTATGCTCAGTGATTTCACTAAGAGAACTAAATGACAACGAAGCCACTGCAAAGGGGCAGTGTAATTTAGAAGAGCAGTGGAGTTTGAGTGAGAAGACCTCATTCCCAGCACCACAAAGAGGGTCATCTGGGCAGCCTATAGTGCTGTTTACTGTAAACATTGTGCTGCCTTCCCTTGAAAATAGAAGGTAAATGTAAATTAGAAAATAGCTGTAAGGCCTTCTGCTACGTTTCTCAAAACTAAGAAATTAGTACTGGTAAATTATTATTAACTAAACTCTCTGGGCTTTATTCAGATTTACCTTTTTTTCACTAATGTCCATTTCATTCCAGGATCCACTCCAGGATACCATTGTATTTAATTGATACTGCTCTTTAGTCTTCTATGTACTATGTCAATTTTCAGTCATATTCTAAGCTTTCCAGAAGCTTGAAAATTAATGTTTTTTCCTATTGTAGAAATCAGAATATGTAATCAACATATTTTCTTGTCAACTCAAGGCTGCCGTGAAATATCATTTACTCTTTTGTGCCTTCAGGGGCTGTTTCATGTTTTCATGACTTGACCTTAAGCTTCTGTTCTTTTCTAGCTGTCCCTCCATCAGTGTGATCTAACCAGAAAGCCAAACAGTAATGTGTACCAGGTAAATTCAGTAAGACAGAGAAGTCACTTTTGGTATTAGGGAAGGCTTTCTATTTATTAAATTATTTCAGATAAAGAATATTGAAAAAGGCAGGTGTGATCAGGGAGGTAGGAAGAAATGGCATGAGCAAAGACCTGAGGGATGTTCCAGGGATGCTGGGTGAAACAATACTGAACATGGAGTAGAGAAGCAGAATCCATGCTCTGCTACAGCAGCAGTTCTCAACCTGTGGGTCGCCTAATCCTGAATATCAGATATTTACATTACGATTCATAGCAATAGCAAAATTGTAGTTATGAAGTAGCAATGAAAATAATTCTATGGTTTGGGGTTCACCACAACATGAGGAACTGTGTTAAAGGGTGGGGGCATTAGGAAGGTTGAGAACCACTGTTCTGCAGATTAGCTCTGTGGCTTTGAACAAGCAGCTGACCTCAGTTTCCTCATTTGTAAAACAAGGGATGCATTCTAAGTGATCTCTAAAGGCCTTTCAGTTTTGAACATCTATAATTGTATCCCAGGTCAGATGTGCCAAGTATCTGGATTGGAAGTAGTGATAAAGAAAATTACATAATAGTAGGAACTGTGAAATTCACTGTAACCCCAAAGTTAGGTGCCCTCATATACAGATGAAGGAAAATTGGATAATTTGCCCAATGCCACACATCTGGTAAATTTAACCAGGTTTTAGATCTTTTTTTGATTTTCAAGTTTTCAATACAGAATTCACTTTCAGAATGTCTGGTGAGGAAGGAGGCATAAAACATAATGTTTAATACTTGTACAACTAGAAGAAATGAAAGTGTTGGGAGTTGTGGGTCCCACTTCCTGAGTCCAGTTGACCTACTTTGATTACTTGGGTGATTCAGAAAGTCAGCCTAGGCACTGGCAGTAATTGAAAGTAAAAACAGATGGAAACTGGAAGTAAAACTAGAGCAGCCCAGGCAGCATGAATAGAGAGCAGAAGTAACCTACACAAGTTTTAGTGTGACAAAGAGAAATTTTATTTAGGAAGAAGAAAGAGAAAGTTCAGAGCACTTCCAAAGAAAGTTGGAAGTGGATCTCTCTCATGAAGGACAGAAGGTGAGAGAGACTAGAGGCAAAGGCCTGCAGGGGTATAAATACCCTCTCCAATTGACATTGGCGGCAAGGCTTTCATTGGCCCTACTTCACCTTCAGGCAGTATTGCCTTTTTCTATTGGTCACTGGTTACCCAGGTTATTTCATATCCACATTCTTATGGGCCCTCCAGACTTTGGGTTCAGCAAGCCAGGTCCTCCCCCAAGCCCTTTTCTTTGTATCTCTTCTCAGAAAGCACCATATTTAAAAATATTTTTATTATTTTTTTAAAAAAGTTATGTAATAGTTTGACCTTCCTTAATCCAAGTATCTGAAATGTTCCAAAATCTGAAACTTTTTGAGTGCCAGCCATGACACCACAAATTATCCTGAACCCCTTCCCCCCCCTTGTATTAATACTATGTTCTGTTTTTACTAAGTCATTGTGTGTGAATAAGTGTAAGAAAATGATTTCTTATCAGTAGCATATAATTTTCAGAATCAGGAATGATGGTGATGGTAGATAATCAGCCAGCTTGTCCATGTGGGTAGCAGGGGTAGTGATACTTTGCTTTCTCATGCATGGGTTAAACTTTGGTTTATGCACAAATTATCTAAAATATTGTATAAAATTGATTTCAGTCTATGTGTATAAGGCGTGTATTACTTACAAAACAAATGAATTTTGTATTCACACTTAGGCCCCACTCTCATCCCTCACATACATGGAAATTTTCAAAAATCCAAAAAAGTCCAAAATCCAAAACACTCCTGGTCAAGCATTTGGGATAAGGAATCTTCAACCCGAATTATTACAGAATATTTGATAAGACATGAGAGGAAAAAATAATAAAAATCAACTTTATTGCCATAGACATAACCACTATTAATATTTCTTCCCGTCCTCTTTAAAATATGGTACATAATACTTACTATTTACACATATACACAGATTGTTCACACAGATTGATTATTCCTATATATAGTTTTGTGATCCACCTTTCTCCCTCTTAATCTGTCGTGAACATTTCCCCGTATTATTGAAGAGTCTTCAAAATCTCAATTTTTTTTAGTGGCTTCATCATAGTTAATTAAAAACCATAAGTGAGGGTGCCTGTGGCTCAAAGGAGTAGGGTACTGGCCCCATATACTAGAGGTGGCAGGTTCAAACCTGGCCCCAGCCAAAAAAAAAAAAAAAACAACAAAAAAAAACAACTTGTAAGTGATTTAACTCTTACCATTTTGTTCTTTTGAGTTTCATTATTGTTATTTTTCTTTGCACCTCCTTATAGGAAAGGTTTAATGTGTATCTGTTTTTATTCTCTTAGGACAGCTTCTTGGAAGTGGGATATGGCTTAGAAATGGATCAAATGGCTCTTGATACATGTGGCTATTATATCAAGAAGTTGTCTTACTGTTAAGAAGTTGTATTACTTTCTCTTCTCACCCAATAGTGGGGGGTTTTAATGGTCCCTCTACATTTTTGCCATGAAATTTTATAATTTTGGCTTTGGCAGGGCCAAATTTTATTTTAAAGAATATTTTTGATTTTGTTGAGTTTGAGCTAACAGTGGGGCAGAAAAGTATGGTATATAATGTTCAACATTGAAGAAAAGTGAATAATGCTAAATATATAGTGCTACAATTAAAGATTCAGAAAACAACTATATGTGTAATAGTTTATATGAAATAGGATGACATCTTTAAGCAATAATTTATGTGATATAAACGATTTATGGCATTATACATAGCAAGAAGTAGGGTGCTAAAGACAACTTCAGGGAAAATTCATTTCATAAGAGATAAAAGTGGAAAAAGAAATTGTTACTGGTGATAGAGAATACTAGAGGTGGTAGAGAGTATAGATTTACAGGTTGGGTTTTTTATGGCTTTATCCTAAGCAAGATTCAGCTTTAGCTTACTGTATAGCAGCTACTTTTGTAATTTTAAAATCTCTGACCTAATTCTACTCTTATACTAGTAGAAATGTTTTATGTCCATAGATTAACATATCTTTGATCTTCTTAATAATCTTTGTTATCTTACAGTGTATGTGTGTAGGTGATAACATATTACTAAATAAGTCTCTGGATGTTCTTTACCTTAACCACTATGTTAAAAGTGTTAATTGTCCACTAGTTTCTGATTTACTTTTCCAAAGTTAGAGATCTCAAACATTCAGTTCTATTTAAGTATCTTATAACATACAGTTATATGTCTAGAGATGTACTGATTACTCTTGCAGAATTATACATATATAATTAAGTAATGTATTTTATATTTTCACATTATGTAAAATTGTTCTAAGTGTTCAAATTTAAAGTCAGAGAGCTTACTAAATGTTTACATAGAATTCTAAAATAAGACTTCACCTGTCTCTAATAGCATACCCTGTGTTTATGCTTTTAAGTCTGATTTTGCTTTATAAGTGGAATGAGGGGAGAAATGGCAAGAAATCATAAAGTAGGAAGAGCAAGGATCTTACACTATCGTAACATTCTACGTTTTAACGGCAGATATATAGGCAAAATTGTGTACTATATGAGTAAGATTATTGTTGAGACATTTTGTCATTTGATCAACTTTTTGAAAGCTATTCTGTTGTGCTGGTTATCATTGTAGCTTTTTGGAGTGGTAATAGGGAAGTTTTCCAAGGAGGCTAACATGCCCCTAGCTGAGCTCAACAGAGCAGCATATCCTTGATAAATTAACTACAATCCAAAGATGTTAATGAGTTTTGGTCAAAGTTTCTTACCTCTATCTGCATAATAGGAGTAACAATTACAGGTAATTACATGATACTTGAGAACTGGAGTACTTTCTTATGTCTTTATTCTTTTTCTCCCCTCATTCTTCATGTCATGTCTCTCCTTCCTTCCAGTTGTTTTGAATCATGGTTGTGTATTTGATTACTTGAGATTTTAAACCTCTGTAAGAAGCTCAGACTACACCCCATAATACTACACCACAATTTCTGGTCTGGGAGTTAGTAATGTGCTTTCTTCCTCTTTCCCCTGTCCCCCCTTTGCCCCTCTCTCCATCTGTTCCTCTCTTCCTCCGCTTCTCCCCTTCTCTCCCAACCCCCTTCTCTGTCCATTTCCCTAACCCTTCCTCCCGTTCCTCTTCTTACTTTCTTTCATTTACTTATTTAACTTTTTTGAGAACAAGGATCTTACTCTGTGAACCAGGCTGGAGAACAGTGGTGCAGTCTGCAACTGTAGCTTAACTATAACCTCAAACTCCTGGGCTCAAGTGATCCTGTTGAGTAGCAGGGCTATAGGTGGGTGCTATCAGGCCTAGCTAACTCTTGTTATTTTTTTTCTAAGGATGGGATGAGGTGTCTCACTATGTTGCCCAGGCTGGTATCATACTCAGTTCTTCTGCCTCTCTCTCCCAAAGTGCTGGGATTATAAATGTGAGCCACCACATGCCTGCCCAAGGAAATTAGTAATTTTTAAAACTCCTCAGGTAATTATCTTTGGCAACTGAGGTTGGGACCTATGGATTCAGATACAATAACACCAGCAATTAACTTAATATCTCTTAAGGAGGTTGCTTAATAATGCAGGTGGAGGATTTTTTTCTATACTGATACACTCTCTTCCTCTTCAGTGAACCACTGATAATTGATTGGAATAAAGCCATAGCCCAAATGAGCTAGGGCCACAAACATGTAGAACTACTTTGTTAAGTAATATTTTTCCTGCACTCTTTTTGGGATATATCCTGCTTATTTATCCAGTACTGTTTTATGTTGATAATTTTGTGTCAATCTCAATGAGGCTAGGACTCATGTCTGTTCTTTTCATCATTATATTTTCATCCAGTAGTGCCCAGCACTCAGAAAATATTACAAGAATGAATCACTGAGTTTTGGAAGTACCTTAAGGTTATCTGCTACCTGTATTATGAAGCTTTGTAATTTTGTCCAACAGAGGGGAAAATTTTTTTTCCATAAAGCAGATGATAGTTAGAAAACCAATTTATTGATTTTGAAAGTATTCTGCAAATAAAGAATTCTGTGTAGGCATTACTACATTTTGAGCAAAAATGTAGCATAAAACAAGTAATTCTTAGTAGAAGACACACTTCTGTGCCTGGACCTCATATATCAAACTCTAAAACAAAACATACAGGAAAAAACGGACAAATAGTTGCTTTTAGAGTCTGCACTTATTTTAAATTCATGATAAACTGGGCTAGAGCGTGGCACACTTGTCAGCTGTTAGTTGTATTTTACCAAATCATAGCCTGTCTAAAGTAGAAGGTGGAAAATGAAAATGAGATGATCTGTCAAATATGATTGCCTGGTAATACAGATTTACAATATATTGGCAAAATGGCTTAAAGTGTGGATGAGCCCCTACGCTTTAGTGTACAAAGAATGGGAAGGAAGCTACCTAAACAGAGCCAAGTACTCCTAGTCAAGGTATCTAAAAACTCTTACTAATCTGTTATTTCAGAATCAGGAATCTCTGTTGCCAAAGTTCTCAAGTCTTAGAATTGAGGATGAGAAAGCATATCATTGAAATGTACTCTTCCTGTTTGAGGTCCTTACGGTTTTCTCTGGTTTTCTCTGGTCGTACTTCCACAATACTCTCTCTTACTTAGTGTTCCAGCCATAACTCTGGGCTTGACTCATTGGTTCCCCCAAACCCTCTGCTTATTTTCTAAAATTGAAAATTACATAGAAAACAATTTAGAGTAGGAAGAATACACAGTGAAAGACAGATTTTCCTCTCATTCTAGAGCACCAGATCCTTATTAGAGATAACACTATTAGCATTTCCTTAGGTATTTTTCCAGAAAGAGTCAGTTTATATTGGCAGCATACACATGTAAATTGCTTCTGTATTTTATACTTAAAAAGGAGTGTATATATCCAATGCTGTATACCTTCTTCTTTTTTTTTTTTTTCCATTTAACAGTATATCTCAGAGGTTGTTCCAAATTACTTTTTTGTTTCCTTACTGGGATGAGCCACATATCACCTGATGAAGTCTTCCTTGGTCTCTTACACACCTTTTAAAATCCAGCTTCTCCCCATCTCTCTTCATGTAGTTTATCTATTTTCTGCTTTGTTCCTGCCGTACATTATTGTGCCTTAGATGAGGTCCTTTCATCCCACACATCATCTCCCCTTACTGCATGCTTTACTTAGCCTGACCCATCCCACCTGCAGGATGTTAATTACTACTGGTGTACCAAGGTCTCACAAGTTTCTTTTTTTTTTTTTTGGCAGTTTTTGGCCAGGGCTAGGTTCAAACCTACCATCTCTGGTATTTGGGGCCAGCACTCTACTCCTTTGAGCCACAAGGCACCGCCCTCTTTTTTTTTTTTTTTTTTTTTCTGTTTCCTTGGGTAGAGTGAGTGCTATAGCGTCACAGCTCACAGCAACCTCCAACTCTTGGACTTAAGCAATTCTTTTGCCTCAGCCTCCCAAGTAAGTGGGACTACAGGCACCCACCACAACGCCTGGCTGTTTTGTTGTTGTGGTTGTTGCAGTTGTCACTGTTTAGCTGGCCCAGGTCGGGTTTGAACTTGCTACCTACAGTGTATGTGGCTGGCACGGTAACCACTGTGCTACGAGCACCGAGGCTCACAAGTTTCTATTTGTAGTCCAGTCCCCTCTATGTTGTCTATCTCTTTAATATACTATCTTTTGGATATTTCAAAGATATCTTAATCTCAGTTATGTCCCTAACTAGCTTCTTTTTCAGCATCCATATCTTAGTAAATGGCATCTGTTAAATAGTCCAGAAAACTACAAGCTATTCTTGATACTCCTTCTCCCTTACTTTCTAAATTCCAAAGATATGTCTAGTTGATTTTTTTTTTTAATCTCCTAAATATCTCTCAAATCCACTCTCTTCTCTTTATCTCTAGTAACACTTTAGTTCAGCCTGCCACTGCCTTGTACCTGGATTATTGCAGTTGTTCATAGCTCTTCTGGTCCTTTTCCAGACCATTCTCCACACAATAAGTAAAGAAGCTTTTGAAAATGTAAATATTAGTGTGACCACCCCTTTTTGTTCCAGTTTTTGTTGTTGTTGTTGCAGTTTTTGGCCCAGGCCAGGTTTGAACCCTCCACCTCTGGCATATGGGGCCAGCACCCCTACGCCTTGAGACATAGGCACCACCCAGCTCCAAATTTGTTGATGGCTTCCTGATGCTTTTAGGATAAAGACATGGATATTTGTTACTGCTTCCCTCGTGGGATCATCTCTGATTGTACTTAGCTTGTTCCTTCTGCCTTCAACACTCTCATATGCTGTTAAGTCTTCTTTCTCAGTCTTTTTTTCACCTAATTAACTCCTACTGGGTGTTTCAGATATTCTCTGAAGCATTGCTTCCTCTGAATTCCTCCCCCACTCCCCCCCCAAGATTTCACCTGGTGCTCAGCAAGGCCTACCTCTCCTTTGTAGCATTTGTCACATTTTCTGGGGTTTTGTGTGTGTGTTTCATTAATATGTATATGTCTAGCTGTAATCTCCCTGAAGGCAGCGAGCATTCCATCTTTTAGTTTCTTACACAAATGTCTGCCATAAAATAGTAGACACTCACTAAGTCTTTAGTGAATGCATTCATTTCTCCCTTGATTTCAGTACGGTATTTTGCATATTATAAAAGCTCAAAAACTTTTTTTGGACTCAAAGTGAATTAATACATTCACCAGGCACAGTATTAATATGCAGTAGCACTTTCTGGTTGGTTGTAATAGAGATTACACCAGAATTTTACAGATTTACCAGTAAGAAGTTATTCTGAGGAAGGGGAATAGGAAAATAAAATAATTGGAACTGCTAGCACGTAACTAGGTCTACCTATTTAGTTAGTGCAATTGATTTCCCCTGTTGTTTTCCCAACTATCCCTTTCTCCCCAGTTGTCTGCATTAGAGCTGTCCTGAATAAATTATGCATTCCTAATTGCTTTTCACCTGGACAAATAATGACATTCTGAAAACACTGAAGAATATTACTTGATCATTTATAGAATAATTTCTGAAGTTTGGAAAGATACGGTTTTCCTTTAGAAAAATGTTACAAGACTTTGAAGTTCCCAGCCTGGTTCCCAGATGTCCATGTAGCATTTGATTTACTGGATTTATTTTGCTTAAGGATATTCCAAAGCTGCAGATATCATTGAGAATCTTGTTAAAATGAACAACTTCTGGATAACTAAGACTACCTTTTTTCCCTTTTCCTATGTTCCAGTGAAGATAGAGTTCTATAGGCTTCAGCTGAAAGGAAATGGAAGCAACTAGGAAGGGAAAGGGTGAAGGGTGTTGAACCAGAGATTCCTGTAGGCTGTAGCTGAGAGAGTAGATTTCGAGGAAAATGGTGTTCTTGATAACTCCATTAGTAAGGGGAATGGCCTGGTGGGGTTGCCTCCTGCCTGTAATCTTAGCACTTTAGCAAGCTGAAGAGGGAAGATCACTTTAAAAAAAAGAAAAAAGGAAGAAAATATTAACCAGGTATGGTGGCTTACACTTGTAGTGTCCCAGCTACTGAGGAGGCTAAGTGAGAGATTGATTGTTTGAACCAATAGTTCTAGGCTGCAGTGGGCTATGATCATAACTCTTCAGCCTGGGACACAGAGGGAGACCCGCCCTGCCTCTTTAAAAAAAAAACTTCTTGGACAGAGCAGCCGTTTGAGTGTGAATGTTTGAGTTAAGTTTGGTTTTACACTCACTCCATTGTGAATGTAACTATAAAAAATAAGGGATTCAAGTATGAGATTATGACTGAAACTTTAAAGACAGTGTACTTAAGATGTTAATATTTAATTTCACCATCTCACAACTTACCCTTCTAGCACCAGTACCTGATGCGTAGTAGTTGTTCAAAGTATGTTTTAACTGCTGAACTTGCATTGTTCTTTTTTTTTAATTATTTTTACCTTGTGTATGATTGTACTTTCAGAGATGTTTTCACCTGTGTTTATATGAGTATTTAACAATGAAAAATATCTGGACCAGAATTGTTATTCTTTTATAAAGTCTTTCTCATAATTATGCATGATAGACTTGACTGCATTTGAATGATGCCTGTCGTAATAGGCCTTAAGATAGACAAAGCACTACTTTATATTAATAGTTTTGAAGAAAGATTATATAGTAATTAATGGATCAAGAAACCATTGCATTATATGTGCAAATAGAATTCTTTAGACAAATACATTAAATATGTTTTTATGTGTATACCTAACTGCCAGAAATAGTCATTAATTCTTCAAGAAGATGGTTTTTCAGACTGTGAATTTAAACGTGTTTAATCTAATCTCTTTAAAGAAAAGACCACAAAAACAAATATTGCTTTTCTTGGTAGATTATGTGGTGAGGTTGTCAGGACTGGGCAGAAAGAAGAAATCTATTTATATGCCACACTCTCAATATATGAAAAGACTAGGTCTCAAAAACCATACTTTTAAGCATCACAGTAATTTACAAAAGAGTCAAGAGGTTAGACAAGCATTTTTCATTAATTTTTTGTTTGTTTGTTTGTTTGTTTGCAGTTTTTGGCCGGGGGCTGGGCTTGAACCCACCACCTCCGGTATATGGGGCTAGCGCCTTACTCCTTTGAGCCACCCACAAAACGTAGGTGCCACCCACATTTTTCATTAATTTATATAAACGGTATTAAGCTGGTAAGGGATGGTTCAAAACTTTTTAGAAAGAATTAGAGTCTGCTTAGCACAAATCTTACAAGAAGAATCTTTATTCATAGGACAGTAATCTGATCATTGTTTCCTAAACAGTTATTAAAGGTGTATCAGAAAGAGTTACATACCGCAGCTCAGCACCTGTGGCTCAAGTGGCTAAGGCACCAGCCACATACACCTAAGGTGGTGGGTTCAAATCCAGCCCGGGCCCACCAAACAGCAATGATAGCTGCAACCAAAAAATAGTTGGGTGTTGTGGCGGGTGCCTGTAGTCCCAGCTACTTGGGACTACAGGCACCCCAAGAGTTGGAGGTTGCTGTGAGCTGTGATGTCACGGCATTCTACCCAGAGGGACAGCTTGAGGCTCTGTCTCAAAAAAAAAAAAAAAAAAAGAGTTACATACCAGCATAGTTTTTTTTGGTTGTTTGTTTGTTTGTTTTCTTTTTAGACAGAGTCTCAACTTATGTCGCCCTCGGTAGAATGCTGTGGGGGTCACAGCTCACAGCAACCTCAAACTCTTGGGCTTAAGAGATTCTCTTGCCTCAGCCTCCCAAGTAGCTGGGACTACAGATGCCTGCCACAATGCCTGGCTATTTTCTTGGTGCAGTTGTCATTGTTGTTTAGCTGGGCTGAGCCAGGCTTGAACCTGCCAACCTTGGTGCATGTGGCTGGTGCCGCTGTAACCACTATGCTACGGGCTCCAAGCCCCAGCATAGGTTTTTAAAGCAAATGAATCATATTCTTTTTGAAGATGATGCCTTCTGAGTTTTCATTTCTACTCTTTTTAAAACTTGAATTTAGTATTTTCCTTTTTATTCCTTCCACTCCCGTGTCTTACATGGTAAACATAAAAGACTCTAGAGCTCGTCTTGTCACTTGCTATTTTATTCAACAAGATTCTCCTTAGAGGCTCAGCACCTGTTGCTCAGTGGCCAAGGCACCAGCCACATACATCAGAGTTGGCAGGTTCGAACCCAGCCCGGGCCTGCCAAATAACAGTGACAACTCCAATCAAAAAATAGCCAGGTGTTGTGGTGGGTGCCTTTAGTCCTAGCTACTTGGAGGCTGAGGCAAGAGAACCACTTAAGCCCAAGAGTTGGGGGTTACTGTGAGCTGTGATGCCACAGCACTCTACTGAGGGCAACATAGTGAGACTCAGTCTCAAAAAAAAAAAAGATTTTCCTTACAAATAAAACCTCTGAAGTTGGGGAGGGACTATTACACTAGACACTTTAACAGGAGAAATAGATAATGGAACAAAAAGGTTAGTAACTCAAATTATTTGAAGCATTTAGTATTTTTTTTTTAAATATGTAGTGGTAGAGGCTGTTGCAGAATCACTTTTATCTATTATCTTATACTTTTATTTCTTATTTTTTTCAACCTTTTGTTTTCAGCAGGGGTTAGGTAATTAAAAATGTTTATATGATTTATTGCTAAAATTTGCAATGACATTTTAGAAGAGAATCTCAGCTATCTGTAACAATAGGCAAGTCTGTTATTCTTCCTGGCTCTGCATTTTCTCACCTACAAAATTGTGATAAATATACTTCACAGATTACTAAAGCTCAAGTTAGATGAGATATAAAGCCCATGGCATAGAGCAGGTACAACATAAAATGTTACTTCTTTATTTACTTATCTTAATAATAAAATAGAGCTCTGGAACATGTTTTTTTTTTTTAATGTAAAGTACAGAAGTGAATAAAACTTGAGTAGTAATCCAATAATCCTTACATAATTTTAACTAAACACACTTTTAAAAGGAAATAAAACTATATGAAGTTGAAGTCTCATTGTACTTCTTTTCCAGTCTTATTCCTCTTTATCCCCAGAGGCAGCAACTATCCTGTTTGGTTTTTTTCCTTGACCACAATTTCTGTATAAAACTTTTTTTTTTTTCCAGTTTTTTTGCTGGGGCCAGGTTTGAGCCACAGGTGCCACCGTGTATATATCTTTACTTTTACTGTGTATGTACAAGATCTGACAATTAAAGTTGAAGAAGTTGTCCTAGAAAAAGTGCTACATCAGGTGGCGCCTGTAGCTCAATGGGTAGGACCCTGACCCCATATACTGAGGGTGGCAGGTTCAAACCTGGCCCTAGCCAAACTGCAACAAAAAAATAGCTGGGCGTTGTGGCGGGCACCTGTAGTCCTAGCTGCTCAGGAGGCTGAGGCAAGAGACTCCCCTAAGCCCAGGAGTTGGAGGTTGCTGTGAGCTTTGTGACGCCATGACACTCTGCTGAGGGCGGCAAAGTAAGACTCTTATCTATAAAAAAGAAAAGAAAAAGTGCTACATACTCCATTACTGAATATTGCTACAGTCACCTTCGAGGTACTTGGCTTGGGAAGCTATGCACTAATGCCAGTGGTTAGTCCACCCTTCTGAGCAATTTTGGAACTCTTTTTCTTACATGGCCATCAGAAATGTTGTCCATGGGTGTGACAGTTAAGTCTGTGAACTTGCCATTGTGCTTTTACATTGATAGCACTGTACGAATAACTTGATAAGGTTTCATAAGCTTGGTGTGGCAGTACCTCCTCACAGCTGTATTTGTGGACGTGTGATGGTATCTTGCTGAGTAGCAGTATTATCGTAGGGTGATTTGTGGACAGCTCTGATGGTCATTCCAGAGAAAGAGTTCTAAAATTGCTTCGAAGCAATTTAGGGCTAGGTACTGGCATAGGTGCATAGCTTCCCAAGGGAGGACTTTGAAGGTGACCCTAGTGATATTCAGCAATGAGGTATGTAGCACTTTTTCTAGGATGAGTTTGCAAACTTGTCAGACCTTATATATGTTCATAAATAATAGGTGAGATCATTTTTTGTTGTTTTAAAACCTTGGATAAATGGTAATCAGTTCTGTATTTAATCTTGTAACTTACCTCTTTCATCAAGCATTATTTTTGAGATCTATCTCTTGCTAAAAAGTCTCCGTCATTCATTTTAATTGTTTATTTATGGTGGAGATTTATGCAGTTTCTGGCTCTTGTAGACAATGTGAAGTTGACTTTGTGTTTTTAATATTATTCTTAGAATTCAGGAGAACTTATTTATGGAGTCCCACCATAATCCCTGAAATGTACACTGATGAGCTAAAAAATCTTTTAATGAACTTTCTCAATTGCATATTAATTCATTCTAGTCTTCCCTAAGGATTAGTCTAATTTAAGGGCTTCTCTCTAATCTGCACCCCAACCCCGTTGCTGAGAGGCTTCATTGATAGCTTCATTGTGGGAAAAGCCATATCAGTGTTAGAAACAGTTACAGTTATTGCTTATTTTAGTGATAACATTAGTGATTGGTTTTAATTTCTAATATTACATATTTAAAATGAAGTATATCAGTTCTGAAGTATTCTTTTGGCAATAAAAGAATGTGTGGAAATTCTCAAAATTATTGCAATACTTAATGCAATCTGGAGTAAACGTGTATATTTAGAAATTTATAGTGATAGATGAGTTAGCTTGATAAACATTTTTTGTATTTTCTTTCTAGAGTGCTGCTTTAGTTAGGGCAATAACATTTTATCTCAATTTTATTTATTTATTTCTTTATTTTGAGAAAGAGTCTGTAGCTGTGTTGCCCTGGGTGGAGTGCCTTGGCTGTCACCACAGCTCAGAGCAACTTCACTCTTGGGCTCAAGCAATCCTCTGTGCCTCAGTTTTTTGTTTTTTTAGTAGAGAATGGGGTCTTGCTTTGGCTCAGGCTGTTCTCAAACCCATGAGCTCAAGCAGTCCACCCATCTCAGCTTCCTAGAGTGGTAGGATTACAGGCGTGAGTCACTGCCCCGGCCTCTAAAGTTTTTGTATTTCTGTTTTCGAGCAAAAATACATTTTCTAGTAACTGGGCATTTTGGCTCGCTCCTGTAGTCCCAACACCTCAAGAGACTGAGGCAGGAGAAAAATTTGAAGGCAGGAGTTGAAGACTTGCCTAGGCAACTTAGGGAGTTCCATATGTTCTTTAAAAAAATTAGCCGGGTATTGTGAGAAGAACCTGTAGTTCTGGCTACTGAAGAAGCTGAGGCTGGAATATCAGTCTTGACATTGCACTCCAGCCTGGGGGATAGTGAAATTTTATCTTTCAAAAATTTTTCCAAATAGAAATCATTTTGTGTAGAATCTACAGACATTAGATACATTTCTTAATTAACTGAAGTATTTTCATATAGTTTGGGAAATATAAAAATTGTATGATTTTACTTAATTGTGCCTGATTCATAGTGCTGAAATTCCTCTTATTAGCAGTTTCACTAATCTGATTGAATCTTAATCTAGCTGTTAAGGTTGAAGAAAGAAAGGAAGCTGACAAATCATATCCTTAAAAAATGAATGTAGTACTTAAACTATAAATTCATTAAGATAACTAATTCTCAAGTTAAAATAACCTGCAGAAATTTGGTTTTTAACCTAACACTGATTGTTAGGACCTTGGTGATAACAAGAATTAATTAAAGCACTTTGGAGTCTATATGACTTTTAAATATTTTCGTTAACCCATCTGCTGAGGATATATGCTAATTGCTTTTCAAAAATTGGTTTGCGTGTTAAAAGTTACAGTTTCAGCACCAGTGAGCACAGCTGACTTTCATGCATTATTTTAGCAGCACATTGGCCAATCAATTCTTTTTGGTCTGCTAAGAGCCACAGAAATTTCCCTTTCTTGCTTAACTCCCAGATTTCTGTTTCAAAATCATATTAAGACCCAGTCCTCATCACCCTTAATAAAGGGACTGCCCACTGTGAGGGCCAAGGAAAATTTCTGTCCCTATTTTCTTTGCTCTGTTTCTTCTGTGTTTGCTCTCACAGGAGAATCCCCTTCTCCGTTTTTATGCCTGCTGAGACATGCTTGCTGGTTGCTTCCTACCTTGTTTCCCCTTTTATCCTTTACCTCCTTTCTGTCTTAGGCTGGTTGGTGAGCCATTTGCTTCCTGTGCACTGCACAGCTATCACTTCTGTAATCCCATTTCTTCTGCCCTCCATTTCTCAATTATTTCAGCATCACAGGTCTCCAGGAATAATCTTTTTCCTTGCGTTTCATTCTTTCCCTAGTTTTGTCCTCCTTTTCTCATTGGTTGTAAGGGAAAGAGTAGGGAAAAGATAGAGTCCGGAGTCAGTACCTGTGAATTATACATGAGCTTGAGGGGACAAGACTGGTCAATATGAGGGCACGTGTAGATTGCATATTTTTTAAATATCATGATAAATGAAATATAACATTGCTTTTTAGTATTTTTTATTCCAAATATACAATACCTCATTTAACATTATGAGGAAAATGATTCAGATGAATTTTTGTGGACCACAGTTTAAATTACCTTATTTACTATCAGGATATGTTGTTTTACATTAAAGTTTTAGAACACATCCATTTGTAAGTTAGAAACTCTCTTTATATACCAACACTTAGAGAAACATTGATGACTTCTTGTTTTAATACACACTTACTTATTCTAAACTGTATTTGTATTTTGTTGATTAATAAGCTTTATTTTTCAGGGCAGATTTAGGTACATAGCAAAATTGAGTACAAGTACAGAGTCCCCTGCAAAGTCCCACCTTATACAGCCATCTCCACTATCATGATCCCACACCACAGTTGGTACAGTTAATCAACCTGTCTTGACACATCATTATCACTCAGAGTCCCTGATTTACATCAGGGTTCACTCTTGGTGGTGTACATTTTATGGGTTTTGACAAATATATAATGGAATATATCTACCATGTTGTGCCATACAGAATAGTTTCATTGCCTTCAAGATCATCTGTGCTGTGCATTTTCATCCCTTTTTCTCTAACCCATGGTAACCACTTATCTTTCTTTTGTTCCAATAATTTGCTTCTTGCTTCTTTCATTTAGTCATATGCATTGAAGTTACCTCCATGTCTTTTTATGGCTTGTAGCTTATTTCTTTTTAGCACTGAATAATATTCCATTGTCAGTGTACCATAGTTTATTCATTCATCTACAGTAGGACATCGTAGTTTCTCCCAAGCTTTGGCATTTGTGAATCCAGCTCCTATACATATGTGTGCCAGTTTTTAGGTGGACATAAGTTTTCAGTTAATTTGAATAAGTACCAGGGAGTTCAAGACTATAAAGTAAAAATATGTTTAGTTTTGTAAGATATTGCCAAACTGTCTTTCCAAGTGGACATCTAAAAAAGTGAATCTAGACCAGTGATTTTCAACTAGTGTGCTATGAAAGGTTCTTAAGTGTGCCCCCCAAATTTTTAAAGATCATTAATTAAATTCTTGAAAGAAGTTCGAAACACAGTTAAGTATATTCTTTTTCTTACTCTTTTTTTTTTGATCCATACAATTCAAGTGTGCTGCAGAAGTTTAACTATAGGTTCAAGTGTGCAGTGAGACAAAAAAGGTTGAAAAAGCACTGTATTAGAGGATTTGATACCTATGTGCCTATATCCAGTGGCTACCTGGCCCCACCTTGGATTTACTTTTTAGAGTGTATTGATTGACCACCCACCTGCTCCCTCATGTCACATAGGCTTTATAGGTGCTTAAGACCCTTGGCAGAAACTTGCATCTTTGGTGCCAACTCCAGACACCATTTATTGGTTGACTACCACTCCTCACATCACCTCTCAACAGGGTGACTGCTTTCTGAGGACAACCACTGAAGTCACTAGAACATAGTGCATTAATTAGGTTTAGTCATGGGTATTACTTATAGAGCCCAGCCCTCTTCAAATAACCTGAGACCTCTCTAAATTAATGACCACTCCACAGTCTCAGATGCTAGGGAGGGGGCTTGGCCTTGGTGTGCCAGCTTCAACTCTTTAGAGAGGAAGCCAAGCCTTGCCTTTGCCCTTCTCGGAGTATAGTTCCCACATCTTTGGGGATACCCTGAAGACTCCAGAGACAGTGGGCTGGACCTCTAGAGAAAGCCCAGTAGTCATAAGAAAGTAGTCTTCATGAAGATGGAGGCCAAGTAACAGCTTCCTTGCAACTGGGCATGGTGAGACTGGAGAGAGAAGACTCCAGACATCTCTGGCTGGTGGAATCTGCCCAGAAACATCCCTTTGGTGACATAGGGAGTCATCAAGAGACTTCTGGATCCAATGAGGAGGATAAAAGCAGTGGAAAACTGGCAAGTGGTTGTGTATGTTTGTTCCATCTAATCCCACTGGCAGCTGACTCATTGAAATCCTAGTCCAGAGGCATGGTAACTAAAAGATCAAGGGGAAGTGAAAGGAAAATTAGGGCAAGGAAACAGATAAAAGAAAACACTCATGAGGAAGAATCAGCAGAAAAATCCTGGTAACATGAAAAACCAGTTTGGAGCAACCCCCACAAGGGCCCATGAGATAGCTACTGCAAAGGATTCCACCTATAAAGAAATGTTAGAAATTACAGAAAGGGAATTTAGAATACAGATGATGAAAACAATGAAGGAAATTATGGAAACAATGAAGGAAACTGCTGATAAAGTAGAAAATAACCAAAAGGAAATCCAAAAACAGAATCAAATAAGAGATGAACAATATAAAGAATATAGAAAAGATATAGCAGAGCTGAAGGAACTGAAACAGTCAATTAGGGAACTTAAAGATGCAACAGAAAGTATCAACAACAGATTAGACCATGCAGAAGAAAGAATCTCAGAGGTAGAGGATGAAGCTCTAGAGATATTGCAGATAGTTAAAGAGGCAGAAAAGAAGAGAGAGAAAGCAAAACATTCACTGACAGAATTATGGGACTTTATGAAGCATTCAAACATACAAGTTATAGGTATCCCAGAAGGGGAAAAAGAATCCCCCGGGGGAATGGAAGCCATACTAGAGAATATTATAAATGAAAATTTCCCAAATATCACCAAAGATCCTGAACATGGCTTTCAGAGGGATATCAGACCC
>CAUYQV010182271.1:0-11700 GCA_963574575.1 Galagoides demidoff
GTGGCAGGTGCCTGTGGCCCCAGCTACTTGGGAGGCTGAGGCAGGAGACTCGCTTGAGCCCAGGAGTTGGAGGTTGCTATGAGCTGTGATGCCATGGCACTCTGCCCAGGGGGATAGCTTGAGGCTCTGTCTCAAAAAAAACAAACAAACAAAAAAAAACAACCACTACCTTAAAGCCATCTAACAGGTCATAGGCTCATGGTAGTCACTGTTTTGCAAATTCATATTGTACCCAACTAGAAAGTAATTTCATGCTTCTGTTTTCTAAGAGGCAGAGGCAAAACCCTAGTGGAAGATACAAAACTGGAAAAAAAAAAAGTTCCCAGGGCAGCGCCTGTGGCTTACTGAGTGGAACACTGGCTCCATATACCGAGGGTAGCAGGTTCAAGCCTGGCCCTAACTAAACTGCAACAAAAAAATAGCCAGGTGTTGTGGTTGCTATGAGCTGTGATGCTACAGCACTCTACGGAGGGCAAGAAAGTGAGACCCCGTGTCTTAAAAAAAAAAAAAAAAAAAGTTACCAGTCTAAACAGAAGACAAACAAGCATTAAGAACTCTGATGTAGGCCTGGCGCCTGTGGCTCAAGTGGCTAAGGCGCCAGCCACATACACCTAAGGTGGCGGGTTTGAATCCAGCCCAGGTCCGCCAAAAACAACAATGACGGCTGCAACCAAAAAATAGCCAGGTGCTGTGGCAGGCGCCTGTGGTCCCAGTTACTTGGGAGGCTGAGACAGGAGACTCGCTTGAGCCTAGGAGTTGGAGGTTGCTGTGAGCTGTGATGCCACAGCACTCTAACCAGAGGGACAGCTTGAAGCTCTGTCTTAAAAAAAAGAACTCTGATGTACCAACACAATATTTTCCACTAGACTCTAAGGACACTTCAAAAAATTAAAAAAATAAGAAATTATATACATGCCAGGCGTGGTGGCTAGCGCCTGTAATCCCAGCCTCTGGGAGGCCGAGGTAGGTGAATTGCTTGAGCTTACAGGTTTGAGAATAGGCTGAGCAAGAGCAAGACCCTGTCTCTAAAAATAACTAAGTATTGCAGTGGGTGCCTATAATCCCAGCTACTTGGGAGGCTGAGGCAAAAGAACTGCTTGAGCTCAAGAGTTTGAGGCTGCTATGAGCTATGACACCACAGCACTCTACCAAGGGTGAGAAAGTGAGACTAAAGACAACAAAAAAAGAAATTATATAAAATACATTACACTATCTTCGTACAAGGCTTCTACTTGTCTTTTCAACATCCTGAGCCTGGGTCAAAAAGGTTTAATAACCTAATACCCATGTTTACCATTCAACCAAACTAAATTAAGATTCTGGATTGAAGAACACTTACGTGGGAAGTTAGCATGATGGAAGGCAAACACCGGTTTAGGACAAACATCTCCTCCTCTCACTGTTATCTCTTTCTTTCGGCGTAGTTCATCAACTTCATACTATGAAGAAAAACACAGACAAGTTAGTGAACCAGTCTATATATTCTAATCTTCATGTTCCAAGCTGGCTAAACAATTATCATCCAACCCACAGTAATGATGTGTTGAATACTTTATATAGTACTTTCACGTGTTCCCTTAACTTCATGCGCTAATGATGTAGGCAATTAAGAGTTCCACCTTCCACAGATACTTGTAAAGAGTAAGTAACCTAAGAACTAGGAAAAGGAAGAAAATACGGAACTTGGGCCCAAGTATTCTTTCCATCGTACATCTACACCACCATTTCATAGGAAGAATCCAAATGAGGTTAAAAGACAAATGAGTACACAATGCCAGTATTTCATATTTATATTTTACTTATAGATGAAAAGATATGACCTAATATATAGCACACAGTTGAGTCAGGCATGATAAGTAGGTTGGGAAGTATAATCAACAAATGATAAAGCAATACATTATGTCCATCTTACAAGTATCAGCAGTCTTAGTAAGAATGTAAAAAAAATTATCACCACTTTAGAATAAAATGCAAAACACCAAGAGCAGATTATCAGTAAACTCTAGCTAATATGTCTGTTTGGTTCATTAATCTGCATGCATACAACCAGTGAAACACATATACAGAAAAACTTACAGGAGTCAGCCTTGCTACTTCTGGATGTTCCACATAAAAGTTCTTCTCAAACTTGGGGAGCTCACTCAAATCCCATTTCTTTTTACGTAAACGCTCCCCAGGATTACCAAATTTCTTGGGGGGAAGGCCACCACCACCTCTTGCTCCAAATCTAGAAACATCAGAAGTTTTAGTTCATTAGTATTTTGAAAGCAACATATCTAAGTACCAGAAAAATATGCAACAGGAGTCTTAGAAAATTTAAAATTCTGTATTTAGAGAAATATATCATGGGAATAACCACAGATTGTGGAACTGGACACGATTTAAATTTTGAATTCTACCGCTTACTGGATGATTTGGAGCAAATTTACTAAACTTCTCCACACTCGATTTCCCTTGCAAAGTACAGAATACTAATCACTCATTTCAGAGATTACTGTAAAAATGAAATGAATTAGTTTGTATAATTTTAAAGCACTCTGGCTTTAAGTGCTGGCATAGTAAACAGTACAAGCTAGCATTACTGCATTCAGTCATTTACCAAATAGTAAATGTACCAACTACATACCAGTCAGTTGTGCTGGAAACATTAAAGTGAATAAAATAGACTCAAGTCTCTACTCTTATGTAACAAACGGGTTAAAAAAAAAAAGACATTATTTTAGACTTAAATTAAGGGAGAAACTATATTCCAAGACAAGGAGAAAAACACATTCCACGTAAATTCCCCAACTCAGAATATTTTCTTGGATTCCTTTGCCCTTTAAACTATGATGAGCATCCTACTGTCTGCTAATCTAAGAAAAACTACCTGGACCTGTAAAGAACTGGTGGGCTGATCTTCATCTTTGGTTTATGCTAATAAGACAGCCAGAACAAAGACATCCAGACTTTTCTTACTCCAAGCCCCCACCTTTACTTTCTATCTCCCTTTTGTTCCCAGGCAAATGGTACTATGGATTTACAGAAGAAACCACTATTAATAAGCCTTATCTAAGGTTTTTAAAACTCAAACTCAACAGATTACTTATAACTTTGTCTTTTTAAACACGCTTTACAACAGGGAAGCTCAAATAGAATACATATATGGCCCGCCACTAACCAAACCTGAAAGGTAAATTAGAAGCTTTTCCTAGAAAAATTCTAACACTTTAAAGTATAGGGCTTTGTTTTAGTATTCAAATTGTATACAGCATCTTTTCACCTCATTTCCTTACTTCTGGTAAAACACTTAACTGAACGCAATTTTCCCACTCTAACCCACTCAATACACCACCCTGTACAAAGTCACTTTACAACTGACAGGCAGCAGTCAGTTGTAACACTTTTATGAAGGACCACAATTTCCTGCAATTCAAAGCATTAGAACTCTGGCTTAACCAGCTAGGTATTTCTTTAAATACAAACATACGAAGACAGTATGGGGATCTATACTCAATAGGCAGAACTTTGGATAATTCCATTTATAATACTGCTGAACATAAGAGGAATAGGAAAAGAGCATAGCATATGGATGCACATATCAATGACATCTTTAATATGCCTCAGGCTTAAGGTGAGCAGACCATAAAAGGCCACCTCAATTCCATCCCCTCCCCCAAAGCACTAACCCATTTTCAATTGCAAATCATAGAATAAAAATGACCAAAACTCAATTTTGAATTTATACCTAGTGCAGATAAATTTACGTAGTTCCTAAAAGGTGGTATTCCATTGCTACTGCTGCATTCCAATGCTACCTAAGCCCAAAACTAATGCTCTACAAGGAGAAAATAAACTTGTTAAGGTAAGCTCTCTTTACACTAGTCTGTGCTTAAAGATACAAGTGGAACAGTTCTTAGAAAACATGCTGCATTCCATGTTTGCTGACCTCAAAATTTAAAAGAGCTTTCTATCCTTGTGTAAATTTTAAGCATATTTATAACAGGATTTAAAAATGCACATACCCTGGCTGGGTGCTGGCCACATACACCAATACTGGTGGGTTTAAGTCCGGTCCAGGCCTGCTAAACAATGACAACTGCAACCAAAAAATAGTCAGGCATTGTGGCGGGCGCCTGTAGTCCCAGCTACTTGGGAGGCTAAGGCAAGAGAATTCCTTGAGCGACATAGTGAGACTCAAAAGAGTTTCAAAAAAACCAAACCAAAACAAAACAAAAAAAAACCACATCCTACTCCCTAGTACATTATGCTGCTCATTTTTAGCTAGTCAGTAATAACAGCTTAATACAGCTTTACAATAAATTCAGGTTTGAAGATGCATATAACACGCAAAATCATTCCATTTTAAATGTGTAACGTGTATCATTTTGCACTATACGATGTAGATACACTGATCTCACCCATTTCCTTTTCAAAGTAATAATCACCTTCAGTTCTATTATGTAAATTCAGTTGTGAAAACAGCAATTCAAATAAGGAAAATGTCATGGCGTGGCAGAGTACACACAGACCTTATAAAAGAATACTGTTTGTTTGAAACAATTTGTTTTTTCAACAGTCTCACTTGGTCACCCTCAGTAGAGTTCTGTGGCATCTTAACTCACAGCAACCTCAAACTCTCGGCGTCAGCAGTCCTCATCTCAGCCCCCTGAGTAGCTGGGACTACAGGCACCCACCACAACGTCAGTTTATGAAACGAATTCTTGAAGCTCTTTTTATAAAAAGTCATCTAATACTCGAAAAGTCAGCAAGGGATAAACTAAGTACAAATCAGCAATTCACTTTCGTCTCTTCTTTTCAAGTAATTTTTCCTGGAAATACTAAACCAAACACGCACAGTAAAAAACAAACAAACAAACAAACAAAAAAACAGTAAAGTACCCTGAGTGCTTCCATATGTCTATTTCGAATTTACAACTCTCATTGTAAGTACCTTGAATTTTCTTATCATTCCCTTGGTTTTTATAGTTTTGTCAAATTTGCATATATCCTTAGAAATGTGTTGCCCTAGCATGACTTGTCTTTTCACTCAAGGCTTTTTGAGTCACACTCATGCTAATCCAATTTTTTTTCACTACTGTATTATATCCAGTTGTACGAATACCCACAATTTATCCAGACATTTGAGTTGTTTCCAAGATCCTGTTGTCATGAACAATGCTGGTATGTAACGTTTGTATGTGGATTCTGAAGCGAGTGTGTGAGGATTTCTTCTAGGTCTCACAGTGTAAAAGCTTTACTGGGTCATTTTCAACTTTACTAGAATACGTTAAAACTTTTTCTCAGTGATTGTACTGAAATTTACTTCTAAACTTAGCCATACTGTGAAACAGTAAGTAAACATCCCACTCCCAGCCATCCAAATTTAACACTAACACTTTCCTTTCTAATATGGCATAAATAAAAATAATTCTTATTTTGTAAATTGATAACTTTAGTGCTCATGACTAGTTAAGACTGGTATTTGTGTATCTGCACCACAAAAGATAAAAACGTTGTAAGAGTAACATTAACACCTACTACAATAAAACAAGTCTCTTAATTCCTAGAACACAGCAAAGCTATCCTCATCTTCAGATGAGGAAACAGGCTCACAAAGGTTAAGAATCTTACCCAAGGTCATACGCATATATTAAGAATTGTGTCACATCACTCTTTACCCACAGACAGTACTTTCAGAACTAAAACGGTGATAGCAAAAACAAAAAAATGTGTCTCTTAAGCGACGTCTTCGCTCAGTCGACCTTAAAATTTAAATCTCAATGTATGAGAGATTATCGGGTTTAATCGCACTTAACTTTCAATCCAACAACCGTGGCATTACAATACCAAACTTTCTAACTGGGCCGAGAAATTAATGCTGCAGTGAGAAATTAGAAAAAAATACCTAAAAATAAACAAATATGTATATATATATACACACACACACACATCATATAACTATACTCATAACCAAAAAACCCCTCGCTTCCCCAAACACTATTATATAGATTACAAGTAAATCTGTTACTTTATTTTCCAATATGAGAATTTAAAGCCCTTTTTGAAATCAGTAAATTGGACTTTTGGACCCCAAGTCTCATTAACAGTGATCTAAAAAGGGAAAAGCTAAAGGAAGACATTTGCCTTGGGGTTTTCCTAGGCTGAACTCTTTCTAGTTTCTCGAAAACATCCGTATTTTCCCGATAAATGTCAAAGCCCAGTCATCAAATAGTCTCCCCGAAGTGCCCCGGCTCAAAAGCCGGGATACGAGGCCAGGCCCCGGCCTGCAGCGACCTGGCCGCCTCTACCGCGCCCCCCGGCGTTAGGCCGGGTCGCGCCACGACGATCGTCCGCAAGGAGAGGCCTGGCGTCGCCAAGCTGCCGCCCGCTAGGTCCCCAGTAACCCCGGGGCCGAAGGCTGCACACAGAACTATACTTATGCCACGAGTCGCCTCGCCTCCTGCAGTGGGACCTAGACTGCCAGGCCCGCAGGCAGCTCGGTCTCCTCGGGAACTAACTGCCCCCGCCCGACGCGCATACAGGGCCTCTCCCCTCCCCCTCCCTTACCCTCCACGGTCACGATCCCGGTCCCGGTCCCCAAAGCCGCCTCCGCGCATGGTCCCAAACGGATAGAGATCTGGGAGCGGGGCACGGATGGCCGCGCTCGGGAGGGCCTGCGGCTCCGGTCTGGTGACGACCGATGGCGGCGGCGCCTCCGCTACTGGGGCGGCGGCAGGCGCAGCGCTCTCTCGCTCCGACGCGCTGTCTCCCGTCGCAGACGCCACCGTCGCCGCCTCTCTCGTCGGAGACGGGAGCAAAACACAGAGAATCGGGGATATAAAAACGGTGGGTAGGGTTGGCTACGCTCAAACCCGGCAGTGCCGCGGTTTAGGCGTCTCCTTCCTTCCCAGCGACTGCACAAAATGGCGGCCGCCGCTGAGTCCGCTCCAACTTAACGCTACGTACGTCGGAGACGATACGTAAACAACGCCTCAGAATAGCCCGAGGGCTCCGTGGTGTGCTACGGGAATTCTCGGAAGCATTTTACGTCAGTTGCGGAGATGGGTGTACTTTGCAGTCCGTAAAAGAAAAAGAAAATACGGAGCAGGCGTAGAATTCTCGCCCCACCTGAACTAGAACGTGGTGGGGAGGGGGAAGAGCCTCCGGTGCGACGTAACATTCTTTGCGTCCAGAGCAGACCCTCTGTTGTGAAGATGCGCAGTGTGCGTAACGCATTCTGTTTAGAGAATAGAGCGTTTTGCCGGATTCCGACCGCGGGACAGAACCCTGGGCTGGTTTGTGCAAGTTGCTTTGCAGACACAATAACCGACCCCCAAGTTACAGTGGACGAATTTCGGGGTCTCTTAGTAGCAGGAGCCGGGAGGGTCTTCAAGGTGCCTGGCTAACTCGCCTAGATGGACCCAGTGGCCCTCTAGCCCCACCAAGACTGGCCGCGCGCCCCGCCGCCATTTCCCTTCGGTTGCTTCTCCCGGCGCTGGCGTCGGCAGCCATGATGGACGCGCTGTGCGCGTTTCTTTGAGGAGTTGTTCCGGCAGCGATGTGCTTGCTAGGGTCGGACACTCTGATGCACTTGTTTCACACTCAGGTGCATTTCCCAAAGTGAATACTTCGCTGGCCCCAGCTGGAGGACACATTTGTTACTAAACAGAAACAAAATAGGCTCAGCGCCGCCGTTAATGGCGCTCCTCGGGAGGCCCGTGGCAGCCCTTAGCGCTCCGGAAGTGAAAGGCGGCTTTCGGGCCGTGCTGTTCCCAGACGGCCAGGGTGAAGGCGCGGGACCAGGTTTTAGCCAGCTCAAGTCACATTCCCTACTTTAGATTGGCTTCTCTCCTGACCTGCCTCTTTTCCCCTCATACTGCGCTTTTAAGTGTCAAAACCTTGGCCAAATGGCACTGTAGAGTTGTTAAGCTGTTAGGACCCCTGAGACAGCTCATCTAACGTCTCATTTCTACAGATGGAGAGAACTGGGGAGATTTGTGGTCCTTTAGCGCAGGACCTGAATAGTGTGTATTGCTCTGTGTCTGTCTCTCAATTATTGGAAAAGTAACTTAAGGAAAGTTTCGTGACAGGCTAATGAGCTGTCACTTAGGTCATTCACAAAGAATCTGAACAAGTGTTATGCTGCCCAGGAGCTCCTCCAAAGACCGCACCACCAGACAAGTGGAATTAAAGAGTCCTTTTATTCCTTTTATTGAATAGCTAGCGGCTGCCTCAGTGCCCCAACATGGAGTTTCTGAGAGCAGCCCGGAGTTGACTGAAAATAAGAACTACCCCAAAAATAAGCCCTAGCAGGATTTCTATGCATTTGTTAAATATAAGCCCTACCCAGATAATAAGACCTAGTGATGGGCGTATCTGCATAGCCACGCTGAAGGCCTGGAGGGGTAAGGAAATCTGTGGAATACCTTTTATCTGCCACAGCTCCTTTCTCAGAGCCATTTGTACTTGCCCGGGTGTGCCTATGGTAACTGAGATCACAGGCGTCCTATTGTGCACGTGTGACTGGCTAGGGGAAAGGAGGCCATGCATCACTAGTGCCAGTCCCACCAACAAGGTCAGCTCCTCCTGTCAGGTTCTGGAAGATGATGACTTAACTGTATTTGAATAAATGTAGATTGTTGTATTATACTTAATAAAAATAAGACATCCTAGGTCTTTGACATCCTGGGCCTGTGGTTCAAAGGAGTAGGGTGCCAGCACCATATGCCAGAGATGGCAGGTTCAAACCCAGCCCCCGCTAAAAACTGGAAAAAAAAAAAAAAGACATCCCCTGAAAATAAGCCTTAGTGTGTCTTCTTGAGAAAAAAATAAATATAAGACAGTGTCTTATTATTGGAGAAACACAGTAGTAATTCTTTCTACAAAAACAAATACAGGCTGGCACCTCTGGCTCAAGCGGCTAAGGCGCTAGCCACATACACCTAAGGTGGTGGGTTCAAATCCAGTCCGGGGCTGCCAAACAACAATGATGGCTGCAACCAAAAAATAGCTGGGCATTGTGGTGGGCACCTGTGGTCCCAGCTACTTGGGAGGCTGAGCAGGAGACTACCTTGAGCCCAGGAGTTGGAGGTTGCTGTGAGCTGTGATGCCATAGCAGCTATCCAGGGGAATACCTTGAGGCTCTGTCTCAAAAAAAAAAAAAATACAATCTATAATGTCCTAAGGCAGTGGAGGGAGGAGGACTCACAGGTTGGGGTGGTAAACAGCATGATCACAAAAAGCGATAATCCCCAAGGATATAATCATGAGTGCAGTCAGGAACCAGTTTCCAAGGTAATGAAATATAAAAGAAAAGGAGTAAACAGTAAAGTAGAGTCAAACTTGCTCTTTTAGCATTTTCATATCATATACAGATGGCACGACTACATTAACACAAGGGTTGTCATCACAAAAATAGTGACTTTCTACACAATACTAATAATTCTAACAGTTCTAACCAGGTAATTTTAAAATACCATGCAATGGGTGGGGAGGCCAGTGGAACCGGTTATTTTCTAAAGCAATAAAATGTAACAAAACAAGAATGGAATCAGGCTTGCTGGGCTTTGCTTTCCCACTGATTCTCTGGAATAAGAGTTACAACATAATGGAGTTAGGCTTGCTTCTCTTTCACCCCAACATGTCAGTGGCCAAAGGGCCAGGCACTATGCACAGTGGTTGAACAAGTTCCTTTACTCACTCTAGATAAAAAAAAGTTTGTCAGGCAATCACTAATGAAAAATAAAAACAAAGAAAGCAGTAAAAAGGGAAAGAATAGACATGCAACTGTGCCAGAAAGGTCTATGTTGGTTACACAGTGTTACATCTGGTGTTCTGGAAAGGCCTCCCTGATCAAGTGGCATTTAAGCAGAATCCTAAAGTGAGGGATTAGAGGGTGGCGGGACAGGTGTGGCGGCTTCTGTAATGGATGGAATCCTAACACTGTGGGAGGCCCACGCAGGAGGATCACTTGAACTCAGGAGTTTGAGACCAGCCTGAACAAGATACTTACCTCTCTTACCCCCCCAAATAGAAAAAAATGAACGTAGTAGCGCGGGTCTATAGTCCAGCTACTCAGGAGGCTGAGGCAGGAGAATCCATCTCTTGAGCTCAGGAGTTTGAGGTAATAGTGAGCTACTATGAGGCCACTGCACTCTAGCCAGGACAGCAGAGCAACACTCTGTCTCAAAAAAGATTAAAAAGTTTAATTTTAAAAATCAAAAATTAAGAAGTTTAAAGAAAGAAATATGGCAATTCCTCAAAGAACCAAAAGTAGATGTGTCATTTGACCCTGCAATTCCACTACTAGGCATTTACACAAACAAAAAAAGACATTTTACCATGGGGACATTTGCACTGGAATGTTCCTAACCACTCAGTTCACAATCTCAAAGATGTGGAAATAACACAAATACCCATCAACACATGAATGGATTGGCTCCGCGCCTGTGGCTCAATTGGCTAAGGCGCCAGCCACGTACACCTAAGGTGGCGGGTTCGAATCCCCAACCCTGGCCCGCCAAACAACAATGATGGCTGCAACCAAAAAATGGCCGGGTGTTGTGGCAGGCGCCTGTGGTCCCAGCTGCTTGGGAGGCGGAGGCAGGAGACTTGCTTGAGCCCAGGAGTTGGAGTTTGCTATGAGCTGTGATGCCATGGCACTCTGCCCAGGGGGATAGCTTGAGGCTCCGTCTCAAAAAAAAATACCAAAAACCCTGCACATGGATGTTTTCAGCAGCTTTTCAGCTAAAAGCTAAAAATAACCCAAGTGCCCTTAACAGGTGAATGGATCAACAAACTGTGGTACATCCATACAATAAAAATTCAGGAATAAATCAGATGAACTACAGAAACACAATGTACTGATGAATCTCAAAGGCACGACGCTAGTGTAGCACCAGTCTCAAAGGCTCTCCTACTCTATCTGTAGACATGGCTTGATTCCATTTACAGTAAGGCCACAGGGGTGACAGGGGACTGGAACAGGACAGTGTGAAGGAGTCTTGTCAGCAGTTAGTCTCACTGCAGCAACGGTTATACGAATCTGAACTTACACATGGGTATTTGGTTTTGCTTTGGGTTTTTTGTTTGTTTTTGGTTGTCTTTTAAGAGATAATGTCTTGCCGTGTTTCCAAGGCTGCATTTGAACTCTGAGCTCAAGCGATCCACCTGCCTCAGCCTCCCAGAGTGCTAGGATTACAGGCATGAGCTACCACGCCTGGCTACCTCAGTCTTTTGAGTATATATATATGTTAAAACTCACTAAACTAAAAAAAAAAAACTCACTAAACTGTACAGAAAAGATCAATTAAAATGCATGTTAATTTGTCTTAAAGATACCAATTTTCATTTTTTTTTAAAAATTAACCAATTTTAAATGAGACTATTATTAGAAATAAAAAACAACTTTTTATTAAGTTCAACTTTTAACCATTAAAGCAGTAATTTTATTTTATTGTTTTGGGGGGTGTCTCTTTTTTATTGTTTGGGATTCATGGAGGGGACAAAGAATTAGGTTACACTGACTATATTTGTTAGGTAAAGTCCCTCTCACACGGCTTGGCGCCTGTGGCTCAATCAGCTAAGGCACCAGCCACATACACCTAAGGTGGCGGGTTCGAATCCCCAGCCCGGGCCCGCCAAACAACAATGATGGCTGCAACCGAAAAATGGCCGGGCGTTGTGGTGGGCGCCTGTGGTCCCAGCTACTTGGGAGGC
>CAUYQV010182272.1:0-20345 GCA_963574575.1 Galagoides demidoff
CCTGTGGTCCCAGCTACTTGGGAGGCTGAGGCAGGAGACTCGCTTGAGCCCAGGAGTTGGAGGTTGCTATGAGCTGTGATGCCATGGCACTCTACCCAGGGGGATAGCTTGAGGCTCCGTCTCAAAAAAAAAAAAAAAGCATTTATTGGCTTCTTTAACAAATATCTACTATATTCTATAAAACAGGGTGGTTTTCACAGTAAGAAAAAATGTTTTTTTTTTTTTTTAAAGATGGGCTTATCGAGTTAATATTTCTATGCACTAAAATTCACTCTTTTAGTATAAAGTCATGTAACTGCCCCACAGTCAAGATAACAGTTCTATCACTTCCCATATTCCCTCTTGCTTCTTCTGAGTCAATCTACAACCCTTCCTCACTCCCAGGTAACTGCAATCTTATTTTTATTTATTTATTTAGGCAGCTTTTGGCCAGGCTGGTATATGGGGCCGGCGTCCTACTCCTTTGAGCCACAGGCACCACCCATTATTTATTTATTTTTTTGAGACAGAGTCTCAAGCTTTCTCCCTGGGTAGAGTGCCATGACATTGCAGCTCACAGCAACTTCAAACTCTTAGGCTCAAGTGATTCTCTTTCCTCAGCCTCCCAAGTAGACGGACTACAGGAGCCTGCTACAATGCCCAGCTTTTTTCTGTTGCAGTTGTCACTATAGTTTTAGCTGACCCAGGCTGGGTTTGAACCCACCAGCCGCGGTGGGGGATTCAAATGCCCTACCCACTGAACTATAGGTTCTACCCTGTAATCTTATTATTATTATTATTTTTTTTGAGACAGAGTCTCATTATGTCACCTTTGGTAGAGTGCCGTGTAGCCACAGCTCACAGTAACCTCAAATTCTTGGGCTTAAGCGAATTTCTTCAACCTCCCAAGTAGCTGAGATTACAAGTGTGTAATCTTATTTTTAATTTAAAAATAGATATTAGTGATGCCACTGACACTACTGAGTTATCCTGTGTTTGACACCATACTGGCTGGGTGAGGTGTCACTCTGGGAGGCTGAGGTGGGTGGACTGCTTGAGCTCACAGGTTCCAGACCAATCTGAGCAAAAGGGAGACCCCATCTCTACTAAACACAGAAAAACTGAGGCAAGAGGATCGCTTGAGCATGAGTTGGAGGTTGCTATGAGCTGTAATGCCACGACACTCTATATACGGCGACAGCTTGAGATTCTGTCTCAAAAAAATAAATAAATAAATAAAAATAAAAAGTCATACATCACTGGCTGGCAAATTATGCCCCAAATCTGACCTAATGCTTATTATCAATAGCTGCTGTCATGCTGTAACAGAAGAGCTTTAGTAGTTGCCACAGATACCTACAAAGCCTAAAACACACACAAGTTTCTTTACTCCTGTTGTAGACTATCATTTTCCTTTTAGCAATGTTTCTGTTTTCTCCTTCAAAATATGCTACCACTTCTCAAAGGACTGTAGTGTATATAGCAAACTTTCAATATTCTTTTTCTGTTACTACTCTGCTAATGTGGACCTACTGTGAACTCAAGAGCAACAGATTTTATAACATTTATACTCCTCACTTTTTAGATAATTCATTTAGTTGAGATGGTTACAAGTTTGCTGGATAAAGGCTACACTGAGATAACCAAGATGGACTACATGGTACTGATACTAACAATTCTATCACTCAAAATTATAATCACCCCTTCCCAGGAAATGCACTTCTAAAATTCCACTGTGAGCCCTTTGTGTTTTATACAAACAGTACAGTTTGCAATAAGTCAATTTACTTCAAGAATGCTTTCCTTAAGGCATAATTTGGCTGCTTTATGTGCACATTAGTGTTGATTTTATGTCTTCTTTCAAAAAGATGCCAAAAGTGTAAAATGCAGTTTGTGGAAATTACAACACATGCTGGCATAGCCTGAAGAAAACTGAAGTTCCTCAGTGACTAATGTTCTTAACTTGTGACAATAAAAAAGAACTGATTATTACCTGGCAAGGAATTGCACCACCCCACTCTTGCTGAACGATATTGCAAACACCAACTAATGCAGACTCCAAGCAGGTTTTGTCATAATCATCCATATTACTTAGTGCTTCCTTATTGAATAAAAGATAAAATCACTTGTTATTTTTTAGTTTTAATTTGTTATTAGAAAAACAACATAAACTGTTCAAAGTACGAATGTTATAAAGGGGGCACTATGTATCTGAGAGCCTCAAAGTATAGATTCTTTAAGAAAGTGGTAAAGCAGACTTCTTCAACTATAAAACATTAAAAGAGCTTCTTATCCAGTGAGAGTGAACAGTCCATCATGTTTGTGTCTTTGTAAGTAGACCTTGAAAGAAAATAGTTGAAATGAACTTTAAACACATCACAAAAAATAGTAACAAAATTTATTAAATACTAAATATATCCTAAACACCATTCTAGGCACTTTATGTGTATTTAAACACTACACATAACACTACAAGGTCTAGATTATTAATCTGGTTTTTTTTTTTTTTTTTTCAGACAGAGCCTCAAGCTATCTCCCTGGGTAGAGTGCCATGGCATCACAGCTCACTGCAACCTCCACCTCCTGGGCTCAAGCGAGTCTCCTGCCTCAGCCTCCCAAGTAGCTGGGACCACAGGCGCCCGCCACAACGCCCGGCTATTTTTTGGTTGCAGCCATCATTGTTGTTTGGTGGGCCCAGGCTGGATTCAAAACCACCACCTTAGGTGGATGTGGCTGACGCACCAGCCACTTGAGCCACAGGCGCTGAGCCTATTAATCTGATTTGTAAATAAATAAATTAGGGTATAGAAAGATTAAGTAACTTTCCCAGATCTCATGACTAGGGGTGGCAAAGCCTGGATTTGTATCCAGGCAATCTGACTTTAGGGCTTCTGGTCTAAGCATGACTCCTCACTCTTTATATAGTAATTCTCTAAATTTCAGAACTGCTGAATATCAGAAAGTTTGAGCGCAGCCTGGGCAACACAGAGAAACCCCATCTCTACATACAAAAAAATTTATTTTAAATTAGCTGGGCATGGTGGCATGCACCTGTAGTCCTGGCTACTCTGGAGGATCACTTGAGCCTAGGAGTTTGAGGTTGCAGTGAGCTAGGATCAAGCCACTACACTCCAGTCTAGGCAAGAGAGGAAAACTATCTCCCGCCCCCCCCAAATTAAAACTACATTGATCCTAGACTTCTAAATTATCTAATAATTAATAAACTATTTAGTTCAATTCCACAAACACCTTTGACTACTCAATATGGGCAAGGCACTGTGCTAGGCACTGTTGCTAATACTATGATTTAGAGATGTTATCAGAAGTAAATTCTCTGGCAGAACACAGGAAATGCCTTTGGAAGATAACACCTGTCAATTGAGGTTTAAAAAGTATAATTTATTGGTATCATAAGTCAAAGCTATTTGTTGAAGAGGAAATATCATTTCCAATTATTCTAGAATAAGGGCTTTCATAAGGGCTATTTTTCCTTTCCTCAAGTTTTATGCGAAAGCAGAAAAAAGTAAAGTATTGATCCTAAAGACCCTGAATAATGCAGCACTGCATCCTGAGATACTTGCCTCTTTCCACAAAGCATTCCAGAAAACCAAGAAGAAACTAAGGCAGCAAGTCACACCTTTAACTCAAATCTCTCCCAAAGAAAGACGTAAGTCCTACTGGTTGTAAATCCTTGTTTCACAGCTATACATATTAAGTACCCATAGACTTAATGTTAAATACTTCTGAGTCCTAAAAATTCTGTGCAATATTATAGCACTTTTTTTCTCCCAATAAATCTGGGCCCTGTACATACAATAATTTATCTTTTTTCATACCTGTAAGGTATTATAATCTCTTGTGAAGGGGACCATCAGCTCCCAAAGTGATGAAAAAACTACCAGGGCTGTAAATTCAAGCTTGTAATTTGTGGCCATGTGCTCAAACAGCATTGTCAAACCATGGGCTGCTAGGTGCTTACGCTGATATTCTTCAGACCCCTCGATAGACACAGGTCGGGTCATGGAAAGAGATACATCCATTACCACCACTGTCGGCATGATGAAAATGATCCCACTGTTCTCACTCACAAAGCAAACAGGCAGCCAGCAATAAACAGAGAAATGCTGTAGAAAAAAAAAAATAAGCTCTTACATGTTAGGGAGGGAAAAAAATATTTTTCACCATAATTTTAACCAATTTACCAGAAATGAGGGGAGGCAAACTCCATTTAAATTGCAGTGATAGCAAATCTGTAGAGAATTCAGTTTAGAGGAAAGTGAGCAGCTGAGTGTACTGTGAGGACTGCTCTTAGTAGCAAATTCCCGTACCCCTTAACTTTTAAACATTCAACCTTTACACAATTTCATAAACATTCCTACATCACCTTTCCAACAATTTATTGAAGAACATTTCTAGTTGTCATACGATGGTGCCACCTAATAACCAAACATTCTTTTTTGGTACCATCACTAATCTTAATACAGCAATATTAGTGCCAGTGATTACTTTGATGCCTGGTGCCCTTGTTTTATTAAAATGAATGTAAAATATAAAAATGAAAGGGCTAGTAAAGTCATAATCAAATTAGACAAAGCTGGAAATCATTAAGCATAACAAAAGCAACAAATTGTTAGCCTCAGTATGCATTATATGTAAATTGACCAATGGTGCTTTAACTGTGAAGGAAAATGAAAAAATTTAAGAATATGTATGTAACTGGAATTATCTCATAAAACTGGGTAGAAAAGTCAAAATATAGAAATGGAGGAAACAAAAGGGATTTCAAAATTATGGATTGAGAATTAGCATGAAATATTTCTGTGCTCAGATATACAGACCTGTCACGAGGACACAGTTTGCTGCTACTCTGTTATTAAGCAAACTGTAGATTACTGACACAATGAAATATCACATAGCTATACATAACATAGGCAGATATCAGAAATATTTACGTAAGTTATTAGTGACTCAGAAAAGCACTTCACAGGAGTGTATGTATATACTTACAACTTCATAAAAATTATAGTGCATATATACAATTAGGGAAGACTCTAGGTGGATATAAACAAGTTAAAAATTTAATGCTCACTAATTTTGTTTTGGAATTCACTTCAAAACATTTAACAGTGGCTGGACCACTTGTTTTAGTACAGTGCCCAACTACAAATGTGCGATATTTAAAAGTCCATTTGTAAGGGCTTGGCCCCTGTAGCACAGTGGTTATGGCGCCAGCCACATACACTGGAGCTGGCGGGTTTGAATCCAGCCTGGGCCCGCCAAACTGCAATGACAACTACAACCAAAAAATAGCCAGGTGTTGTGGCTGGCGGGCACCTGTACTCCCAGCTCCTTAGGAGGCTGAGGCAAGAGAATCGCTTAAGCCCAAGAGTTTGAGGTTGCTGTGAGTTGTGACACCATGGGACTCTATCGAGGGCAACATAGTGAGACTTTGTCTCAAAAAATAAATAAAATAAAATAAAATTCCATTTGTAAATAGGCTGTTGGGAATGCACTATCATATTGGTTCATGGAAACAATACTATAAATTGTGGCTGGTAGATTAAGTTGGGGTTAAGAGAGTGATACCATCTCAAGAAAAAAATTGGGGTTAGGGACTAAAGTAGGAAAACCCTTTTTACTACACAATAGCATGAAGTACATTTCAAACATAGTTAATGTCTTGTGTATCCAACATCAATAACGTTAAACCAGAGCAAAAACTACATTATTCCAAAATGTTTAACCATTTTAATAGAAAACAATTAAAACGTGTATCCCTCTTCTATGTCTCACTAAACAGATTATACTAAACATAATTCACCCTCTCATGATGACTTCGCATTACCACTCTAAATATGCCCAGCACACCACTACCCTCATGTTTTACTTTATACTAACATTTTTCCAAGTATATGCTGCAGAACACTGTTATGGAGGGATGCCTCAAAATAAATGAGTTTGAGTCTATTAAGAAATCTGAGAAATTCTACAGCAAAGAATCTAGTTTAATTTGCTAACCTTATTATTCCCATTTATCCCTTCTCTATATAATTAGTGTTAAGGTCCCATGGAACAAATATAAGAACATAGTACATGAAAATGCTACCTTATACTCAAAGGATTGAGGGTCTTGTGCTCTGTGTTAGTACCTATTTTTTATAATTAATTCTTAGACCATTACCTTACAGGCCACTTTTCTCAGTAATCCTTTGTAATCATCATTCTCCCTTTATCTGATTCACTGCTTCTTAGTTGCTGTGGGCTAGAAAACCAGGTAAATAAGTTTGTTAAAATTTGTAAACAAAGTCAAAGTTACCAGGCTCTATAAGCCTGTGGGTTTCTTCTAGAGCAACAGTTCTCAAACTGTGGGTCATGACCCCTTTATAACAATGAAAACACATGGAGGCATTAGGAAGGTTGAGAACCACTGTTCTAGAGTAAAATGCATGAGATTAGGTGTGTCAACTTGGTACTATTTTGTCTACTCAGTCTTTTTTATATCCTCTTTACTCTCAGCTGTGTTAAAAAGTGTGGTCCTGTACAATATTAGTTCAGCTACACCACAGTGGACCACGAGTTCACAAAGGGCAGGGATGATGTCAGATGTTGCCCACAAATGTCTCCTTAGAACTTATCATAGTAATTGGTGCACAATAGGTACTCTATATCAATATTTGATAAGAACTAATGAACTACCTCTAATCACCCGGTACATTAATTTTTTTATTTTTGTTTTTATTTTTCACTTTGTTACCCTTAGTAGAGTGCTGTGCTGTCATAGCTCACAGCAACCTCAAACTCCTGAGCTTAAGCAATTCTCTTGCCTCCGCCTCCCAAGTAGCTGGGACTACAGGCACCTACCAGAATGCCTGGCTATTTATTTTTTATTATTTTTAATTTTTTTAGAGATGAGGTCTGCTCTGGCTCAGGCTGGTCTCCAACCTGTGAGCTCAGGCAATACATCCACCTTGGCCTTCTAAGTGCTGGGATTATAGGTTTGAGCCACCATGCCTGGCTACATTAATTTCTTAGCAAAATATATGATAAATTTTTAACTGGGGACACTAGAAACACATTTCCTCTTCATTCCAGCAGAGATGTGGGGGACTCTTAACACCTCTGGCCGGATATAGAGTTAATCCAGTTCATGCCTGGTAGTGGCATTCATAGAGGCCTTTATGCTTTTTCTAAGTCAGAGATCTGAGGAAGACTGCCCTCACCTGTTAGGAAAAGGGGAAACAGTTTACAAAGGCTCAGACCAAGTACAAGAAAGCACTTTAGGCCCATGAAATCTGTTGTGACCACAGCTGGCAGTCTTGTGGTATCTGACCTCCGGAGCAAGCCCTTTTTCCTGACTGATGCATTTGTGTCTAGTCCCAAATGCACCTCCTTAACAGTGGCAAAGTCCTAGGAAAACAATTTAGTACTCAGTTTGTAAGCATGGGAGTAAAAGAGGAAACAATGTTACTGAGGGATGGTTCCCTCAAGCAGTCTAGGGTTAATGAAGAAAAAAAAAATCCCTCAGTCATCATTCTTTTTCCCCTCTATTAAAAAGTCAAGAAAGAAGGATGGCGCCTGTGGCTCAAAGGAGTAGGGCGCCAGCCCCATATGCCTGGATGTGGCAGGTTCAAACCTAGTCCCAGCCAAAAACTGCAAAAACTGCATCCCTACCCCTTTCCAGGACGTACTGTGTTCACACGACGCTTCAACCAGTGGTCTCAAGAACAGGGTGTTCCTGAGAACAGACACCAGCCAACGGATTTGGCCTTAGGGCCACGTCTAAAAGTACACATTTATCCTTCTTCCCAGAAGGTGATAGTTAAGTCACTCATAATGAATGGAGTCTCAGCAGTTGTGTTCTCCAACAGCGACTCCACCTGAATCTCCAGGAGCCGCCCCCGCGCAGCCCAGTCCAAGTTGAGGGCCTCACCTCCTCTCCGGCTTTCCTGCCAGCCCGACTCCCCCTGCTCGGCTGAGTCCCACCGGACTGCCCACATACAAGTTCATGTCGAAACGTCCAGCCTGGAAAGACAGAATCCCCACATTTGGATCGCGTCAGGAGGATGTATTTTTACCTTAAAAATCAGTCAAAACCATCTTCGGAACTGGAAGTCTCTCAGGGGAAGAGGAGACCCAAGCGGCTCAGGCAGGGAGCAAAAGCCTGCGCTTTACGTGGAGCTGAAGACACCGAGTCCCAGCGAGGGGAGGACAGGAGTAGAGCCCGGCGAGAAGACCAGGAGCGGGCCCTGCGCTGTACTTCACCCTTCACCCGCCCAGGCCCCGGCCTCTCCCCCTCACCCTGCGCCCATTGCCGGCCACGGTCCGTCCGCATCAACCTTCCGCTCGCGCGCCGCAGCCAGAACTACAGGGCCGCCCGACAAAAGGGAACCCGGAGCCTGCACTGCGCGCGGAGCTGGGTGGGGCTTCAGGGACCGCCGCGGGCAGGTCTGGGGACGCTAGAGGGCGCCTTGTCTTTAGAGCCGCTCTCCACCGCGGCCAATCCGCGACCCTTCGCTCCACAAATCCCCGACTCCGCTGAGCCCCGGCTGGTTCCGTCCTTTTCCGCCCTCTCTCCCTGCACTGCCCTCTCCCTCTCGCCACTCTCGGGTTCCTGCCACCGTTTACCTCCAGCGCCTGGGCCTCGCGTGGCCCCTGAGACTCAGTGCATCCCCCCACACTCACCGGCGCGTGTCAGTGCACCTGCCTGATCTTCGTTGTGGCCCCTCACTCACAGCCTCTGAAGCAGTTGACAGAATCTGCTTCCTGCTCTTTTAAACTATAATGCTGGCTGAAGAGTGCTCCTACTGCGCACTCTGGTGTAGATACAGATATAAAGATATAGGATTTTTTTTTTTTTTGAGACAGAGTCTCACTCTATTGCCCTGGGTAGAGTGCTGTGGCGTCACAGCTCACAGCAACCTCAAACTCTTGGACTCAAGCGATCCTCTTGCCTTAGCCATCCCAGGAGCTGGGACTGCAGGCGCCTGCCACAACGCCCAGCTATTTTTGTTGTTGTTGCAGTTTGGCTGGGGCGGGTTCGAACCCACCACACTCGGTATATGGAACCAGAGCCCTACACCAAGCTACAGGCGCCACCGACTTTTTTTTTTTTTTTTGAGACAAGCGTTTCATTATGTCGCCCTTGGTAGAGTGCTGTGGCGTCACAGCTACAGCAACCTCAAACTTCTGGGCTTAAGCGATTCTCTTGTCTCAGCCCCCCAGATAGCTGGGACTACAGGTGCCCGCCACAATGCCTGGCTATTTTCTTGTTGCAGTTATCATTGTTGTTTAGCAGTCCTGGGCCGAGCTCAAACCCGCCAGCCTCGGTCTGTGCATGTGGCCCGCGCCATAACCACTGTGCTATGGGCACCTATCCGGCTATTTTTGTGGTTGTTGCAGTTGTCATTGTTGTTTAGCTGGCCCAGGCCGGGTTTGAACCCACCAGCCTCGGTGCATGTGGCTGGTGCCCCAACCATTTAACTATGGGTGCTGAGCCTTTTTTACTTTTTAGAGATAGGGTCTCACTCTGTCACCCCAGGATGGAATGCAGTGGCAAAATCAGAGCTCACTGGAACTTTGAACTCATGTTGATCCTCGGAGTAGTGTACTCCCAAGTGCGCCACAATGCCTGCCTACTATTTTTTGTATTGTTTCTAGAGACAGAATCTTACTATGTTGCTCAGGTTGTTGTCAAACTTATGGCCTCAACCTGTCCTCCCACTCTACCCTCTCAAGGTCCTAGGATTACAGGTTGAGCCATTGTACCTCTGTATATTTTTCTTAGCTGAGCCGAGCCCAATTTATGTCAAGACTTGTCCTCTCAGCCCAGATGCTCACTTTATTCCTCCCCACCCCTCCAAGGGCTCCTCAAACTTTTTAAACAGGGGGCCAGTTCACTGTCCCTCAGACCATTGGAAGGCCGGACTGCGGGCCTCAGACGAGTTGGCTGCTAAGCAGGACAGGCAGTAGCGGCAAAAACACCGGGCAGGCAGGATAAATGTCCTCAGTGGGCCGCATGTGGCCCGTGGGTGGTAGTTTGAAGATGCCTGCCTCAAGCCCTCTTTGAGAGAAGCAGGGAAGGTTCAGGTAGTTCCTCTACCCTGGCAAAGTGGGTTGCTTAGGAATTTGCACTCAGGTGTTTCCTTGTAAGGCAGCCTAGGGTCTTGCCTGCCTCCCTGGCCACTTGGTGTCCTTTTGTAGCCTAAGGCTCAGTGAGGTCCTTCAGAGGTCAAGAGGTGGCTTTCTTTCTAACCATGTATGGAGCCAGGGAATGCCGGCTACAGGGAAGCTAGAAGGGATGCCAGCAGGCCCTTGCTTGGGTAGTTGTTCAAAGAACAATGCAGCTCACATAGGTTACAAGTGAGTACAGAAAGGCCTCAAGAAGATCTTAGGCCTCTTTTTCTTCTAGCTGGTGGGATGGGACGAGATAGGGTGTGGGACAAGAAAGGAGGCTGCTTTGAAATGACCAAGTCTGTCTTACTTCTCACAGCTTGTTCTGTGGGAGAGCGTGGGGGCCAGTTGCTTATAGTTCTTTCCTGTCTCCTCTTTATATCAGAAGTGGCAGAGAGAGGGAGAGAGAGACGTCAGTCCCTGGGAATATTCTTGCCAGAACCTGGGCTCAGAGGCCTGCAGACTGCTCTGTTTGCTTTAGAACTTTTCCCAACTTGGTTGATCTCACCATCTCAAGACCTTGTTATGCACACGGGTCTAGGTAAGTACAGCTGCAGCCAATTACTTAGTCATAATTTCTCATCTTCCTCTATTGGGAGGGATGTGTGGGCAAGGGAGTTATCTACCCTTAATGTGCCAATGCCTCAGCTTCACGATTCTTATTCTCCTGGGAGTTCCCACTGAGTTCCATGGCCCGATTCATTATCCCAACCAGTCCTTAAGCTTATTGGTTTGCTAATGCATGATCAGATCTCATGACCCCCAAGTTCTTCTGAATAACAGTGGATTGAGAGACTTGGAAAACAAAAGATCAGTTTATTAAATTGTCAGTAAAAGGTAGAACTAGGAAGAGAACTGTGTCACTCAGGGCAACTGATGTGTTCGGGATTTTTCTCTCCTGAGTGGAATCTCATTAAAAATGAGAAAGTTGTTGAGGGCATATAAAATCAGAGAAGATCAACACAAAGTGTTAGAAGGTCTTAAAAGAGATGTCTTTCAAACTATAGCTGGCTGATGAATTTCTTTTCCCCACTCAAGAGGCCTTCAGCGTTTGCATGTTTCCACACACATTAAAGGAAATCAATAAATAGTTTCCTTTTCATAATCTCTCATCCTCTTTATTTTGTCCTGCCTTGCTGTCTCAGAGGCTTTGAAAAGCAGAATATTTGGCTTCAGTCTGACAGAGTAAAGGTTAATGTCAGAAATACTAAGCCACTTGCAGGGGCTAGAGACCAGGACTCAAAGAGAAGTCCAGATATGGCATTCTTCTAGGGCATGTGTTGAAAATTTAGATTTGCAGGCTCTAACCCTAACCCTAACTCTGACTTAGAATTTCATAGTTTGGTGCCTAAGAATTTTTTTTGTAGGCCGGTCATGGTGGCTTATGCCTGTAATCCAAGCACTCTGGGAGGCGGAGGCAGGTGGATTGGTTGAACTCAGGAGTTCGAGACCCCATCTCTACTAAAAGTAGAAAAACTAGCTGGGCACTGGGGCAGGCACCTGTAGTCCCAGCTACTAGGGAGACTGAAGCAAAAGGATTGCTTGAGCCCTTGAGTTTGAGGTTGTTGTGAGCTATGATGATGCCACAGTACTCTATCCAGGACAACAGAGTGAGACTTTGTCTCAAAAAAAAAAAAAGAATTTTTGTTGTTAAGTTTACAGGATGATTTTTCATTTGCAGAGGTGAAAGTTAAGGTGTAAGTGAAGAGGAGTGGGGACACAGCGAGCCCACATCCCTTTTCATTTCTTCCTTCCCCTCCTCCTCCACCCTCTCACCCGCCTACCCTCAGGCTGTTCTTTATTATCCCTCTTTCTTCCTGCCCCTTATAGCTTGGACCCTGTCTACTTCCAAATCATACTCCCAAACTCCAAACTCTTCATTCCACTATTTTCACCAAAGCAAAAGTCCAAAGAAATCATAAATATGACCCTTCTCTCTTCTGAAAAAATTTTACTATGGAAATTTAGGGAGACTGACATAAGAAACGTCCAAGTTCTCTTCACCCAGTTTCTACTGTCAGCTCAATCCTCATCTTCTTTCACTTATATTCCTCCCTACTTCTCCCAAACTTATTTTTATGCAGATCCCAGACAGCATAACATTTTCTACATAAATATTTCTATATGGATCTTTTAATGAAGTTTAAGAAAACAATTACAGTGCCATCATCAAATTTAAAATAATTAACAATAATCACATAATTATATAATCCCTAATGTCATTAAATGTCTAGTCAGTTTTCAAATATCCAGTTGTCTCATAAATATAATAAATTTTACTTTTTTTTACACTTTGGTTGTTTGAATCAAGATCTAAGTAAGAGCTAGACGATGCAATTTGTTGATATATCTCTCAGTGTATTTGATAAAGAAACTGTGTCCTCTTTTTAAAAAATTGCTCCCAATCCTCTTTTAGTCTTTTTCAGAGCATTGCATTTTGAGAAAACCACAAAGTATCTCTCTACTTTTTTTTCTTTTCTTTTTTTTTTTTTTTTTTTTGAAACAGAGTCTCAATATGTCACCCTTGGTAAAGTGCTATGGCATCACAGCTCACAGCAACCTCAAACTCTTGGGTTTAAGCGATTCTCTTGCCTCAGCTCCCAGGTAGCTGAGACTACAGGCACTCACTACAACGCCCAGCTCTTTTTTGATTGCAGTTGTCATTGTTGTTTGGCAGCCCCAGGCTGGGTTCGAACCTGCCAGGTCTGGTGTATGTGGCTGGCACTGTAGCCACTGAGCTATAGGCACCTGAGCCAGTGTCTCTCTATTTTAAATAATGAAAAGAGTAGTTGCTGAATAAAGAAAAGCTTTCACATATTTCCAATGCCAATTAACTTTGCTTCTGCTTTGTAAATAGGATGAGCTTTATCTACCATTGGATCTCCAGGGTCTAGCATGTGATGCTGAATTTGCAAAGATAGGAAGGAAGGAAAGGAGGTTATTAGATAAAAAGTCAAAGGGGAAAGCAGAGAAAATTTAATAGAATTAAATTTTCTATTTCTCTAAGAAAGTAGAATTGAACTTCTTTATTCAGGACACACTCTCCTTAAAAAGTATTGTAAAGTCTGGATTTTTATTTTTATTTGTTTATTTTTTTTTGCTCAAGATGTTGGCTTGAATATTTATTATTTTTATGTACAGAAAACTCAACAGTGTACTTTTAGCCCAGTTTGGTTGCAAGTTCTTTAGCCTAAGCCTTTTCCAGCTTGGCAATGAGAGCCACAGACTTCGGACCCAGGACGTTGCCTCCCCAGTGACGGCGGATCTCATTGTATCTGTCGTGGTCCTAGTGGCTTCCACCAGCTTAGAGCTCCTTTGTCTTCCGAGTTAACCGGTGTGAAGGCCACGGTGGTGCAGGTTTTCCTGTGGACGAGACGCCCCAGCCTGGCCTTCCCCTTGATAATGCAGTAAGGGACCCCCATCTTCCGACACAGGGCAGGCAGGAAGACAACCAGCTCAATGGGATCCACATCGTGTGTGATCACCACCAGCTAAGCCTTCTTGTTCTCCACCAACGTGGTGACAGTATTAACCCCTGCCCTAAGGACAGGTGATCTCTTAGTGGGGATATCCCCTTTACCCGCAGCTTTCTTCTCAGCCCAGGGCCAACAGTCACTGCCACTTCTCTTGCTTCGTCTCTGGTCTGTACTTGTGGGCCAGCTTAAGCAGCTGAGTAGCTGTTTGGCGATCCAAGGCCTGGCTGAACTGATGAATGGCAGGAGGTACTTTCAGCTGCTTGTAGAGGATGGCTCTTTGCCACTGCAACCGGATATAGCGGGGCCATTTGACAAAGAGGGTGAGGTCCCTCTTGGGCTGGATGTCCTGCCCAATGCCGAAGTTCTTCAGCCTTTTCTCGAACAGAGGATTCACTACCTTCTTGGCCTCCTGCTTCTTCACCACAGCAGGGGCCGGGACCACCTTCTTCCCCTTGACCTTCTTTCCTTTTGGCATCTTGAGCCGCTGGAGGAGACAGTGTAAAGTCTGGATTTTTAAAGGCTTCTCATCTGGGGAGGGACCCAACCTATCTTTTCAATCTTTCATTAAAAAGGCAGATAAAGCAAAATAAAATAAAACTTTTTTTAAATTATAAAAGTAATTTGTGTCTGTGGGAAAAATTCAAAGGTTCAGAATAGAAAAAGTGAAAAATAAGCATTTCCCTTCTTACAAGTAACCATATTTATCTCCTGCCTCAAGTGGGTTCTAGCCACTGGCATGGAGAGGTGAAACACTAGAGAGTTTGTTTTTGTTTATTCTCCATCTATTGGCAACAGAGGCATAGCCATTCTTGCATATGCTTTGCAAAACTGTCTATACATGTATGTATTTATGTATACACATATTATACAAGGTGGACATAAAGTTTGTGTGCAATTTAAAATAGTTTAACCTTGTGTATATATATATATATCATAAACATAACATATATAATTCTTTCTAACTAAATAATGTTTATATATAGGTCTGCACCTTGCCTTTATCATTATCGATTTGCTGATCTCTCTTTGGCATCAACTTTATTCTTTTATGTGCCGTGTATAATTGATTATTGGAAAGATGTGCCATCATTTATGTAGCCAGTTTTCTACTGACATTTAGATGTAGTTTTTGCTGTTATAAGCAAGGCTGGAATGAGCCTTATAGACTTTATTGTAGGGGCTTTTATTCTAGATGAGATGGGAAGCCACTGGGAAGTTTGGCATATAGGACATTATCTGACTTACAGTTTAACAAGGTCACTTGTGCTGCTGTACCCAACCTATACTCCCTCACCAGTATTAGGACTAGGTATTATTTAAGTTTCTTAGTCCTTGTCAATTTATAGGCCAAAAAAAATGTAGTTTGATCATTCCTTTGTAAAATCAGATTTGACATGTGAGTTTTACTTGGACTGTTACTTAGAGAGGGATTACTCAGGTACTGTGTAGATTCCTGCTCAACCACAATAAAGCCCCTGATGGCCAGGTGTGGTGGCTTATGCCTATAGTGCCAGCAGTTTGGGAGGCTGAGGTAGGAGGATCATTTGAGGTTGGGAGTTTGAGACCAGCTTGGTCAACATAGTAAGACTCTGTCTCTACAAAAAAAAAAAAAAAAAAAAAAATTAAAAAATTAGCCAGGTATGGTGGTATCCACCTGTAATCCCAGCTACTTGGGAGGTGGAGGCAAGAGGATCTTTGGAGCCCAGGAATTTGAGACTGTAATGAGCTATGATTCCACCACTGCACTTTAGCCTGGACAAGAGTGAGACCCTACCTCAAAAAAAATTAACTAATTAATAAAAGCCCTCTGATATCACCTGTCTGACCTTTTCTGTAGACCCAAGTTCCCTCCAGAGAGGTAGCTGACTATGGGGACAAAAACCTGCCTCTGAGATGGACTCAACCTGAAGTCCTCCCACCTGCATCTCCCTGCCTCAGGTATGGTTACAGCCGGGCATCTTTCAAATGGACATTTCCCACTCCATCCATGTGTGACCCAGGTGCCCCAGCTCTGAGAATCTTCCTCACTGAAATATACTTTTTCAGTCTGTCAGCAAATACATTCATTTATCAAGTACATGTATTGAGTACCAGACACTGTTCTGGGCTCTGGGATTCAGTGATGAATAAGACAGGCAAAGTCTCCATCTTCTTGGATCTGACTTGCTCATTAGAAATGCAAGCATAGATTGCATGTGAAAACCCCACACTGTACCCCAGAAGTGCATTAATGTACATAGTTACCATTCAATAAAAAAAAAAAAAAAAAAGAAATGCAAACATAGCAGGGAGATGGGAGGAGGGAGGGGGACTGGTGTGCTGTTACCTAATGGGCACAATGTAAAGGCATACGGCACACTTCCTGGTTGAAGGGCTGAACTACAACCAGGACTTTACCTAACAAACACAAACAATGTAACCTAATCATTTGTACCCTTGTGTTAATCTGAAATTTTAAAACAAGCAAACAAATGAAAAAAATATAGACATTGATCAGATGATTGCACACAAATCCATAGAGTGGTAACAATGGAATGCGTGGGAGACCTGTTGCCCCTTCTAACACAATCTGTGATCTCCAAAAGAAGGATGATAACTATAACCACAGAACCAGGCACTGTTAATATTTTTCACAGTTGGATTTACTTAATTCTCTCAACAACTGTATCAAACAGGTAATGTCATTATCATCCTTACTTTGGGATGAGAGGTTTATAGCCACTGAGAAGTTAAATACCTTGTCTAAACTCACATGGCTTGTACAGATGATGCTTCCATTCTTGGTTGAGCAGCCTACTTTTCTGCAGCCCATTAAATTTCAAAATGTGCCACAGTCCCATGAGAATAAGATGGAAGGAAGTGTGTTCACTCCCAGCAAGTAGGACTTAGGTTAGACACTAGGAAGGACTCCCTGGCAACATTTAAAAGTGTTTCTGAGGATTTACTTCTCCCCTGGATTTTTTACATTACGTAAGTTACATTGTAAAAATAGAGGAATTATTCCAGAAAAAAATCACTCATCATTCCACTTTGTGAATTGTGTTCCTTTTTTCATCTTTCCAGACCAGATTGAGGCTGTATTAAACAGTTGGCGTGAGAAGGAAAGGAATTAGATTTGGTTTTGCTCCTGGCAGCATAAAGGCAAGGACATATAACTAGCAGAGCTCAGCCCCTGTCCCTAGGCTTCCAGTGTCCAGAATGATCCCAGGACACCCAGAGATGAAGCTAGCTCTTCCACAGGGGATGGACACTGCTGTGGACTGCAGCAGAGACAGCAGTTCCCGTCCTGTTATTCTGGGCCACTCAGGGTGAAGTGGGGCAGAGGTGAGGCACTGAGGGATTACCTCCTATTCCAGATGAAAGTAACTCAAAGTAGCTTGCCATCCATGTACCCTGGAGCAAATGGGGAAGGGAGAATGGTACACAATGAGTAAATATCAGGCAGAGTCAGCAGAATGATTGAAACAGCTTTCAGGTCATCCCTGGGTAGGATCTTGAGGCCCCAGCTGCTTCACCCCACTCCCATTTTGACCAGCTCAAAGTCACAGGATAGAGGTGCAGGAGGCTGAGGGCACTAGCTCCTTAGGCATCTTGGGACATCCCAGCCTGTTCTGGGGAGATCCATTAGTGTCCCTCCCAAGGATTTCCTTTATGCCTAACAAAATGTATTCCCTGTATGAAATGCTTTAAACTTTGCATGGTATTTGCTCCAGAATCTCTCCTTCTTAATTTGAATCTCACATTCACCTTACAGACAATTAGAACAGGTATTATCCTCATATTTACATTTAGATTACATTTGGAATCACACAGTAGCAAGTGCAGCCTGGTGCTAACTGAGGTCTTCTGATCTCTTAAGCCCCAGCCACTTTCTCTTGGTTTCCTCAGAGCACCTTCTGAATCTGTCTCAAACTTGCCACCACCTTAGCATGGATACCCTGGACCAATTCTCATTCCCATAGTTTAGAAAGTTTGAGAGCCTCCTCCCCATCCCCCTGTGATTCTGGGGGCCCACGACAACCCATCTGTGTTCCTGGTGGGAAGCCCACCCCCTCAGGATTGCTCAGAGGCACTGGGACCAAGAACTTGTACAATGCCCTGATAAGCTTCTTAGAGAAGGCGGGTATTAGCCAGGATCAGATATTCTTCCCCTGAGATGCCCTTCACACCCGACCCTGCCTTGAATTAGGATTCCATAAGGGAATTGGGGGCAGGAGAATGGGGTGTTCTCTGCTGTCCAGCTTCAGACCCACTTTTTGAGACCCTGGATTCTGACAAGTTCCCAGAACTGAAGAGGCACCCAGATGTCGAGGTTTGGAGGTAAATGGTGTGATTAGGTAGATGGGATCAGCTGGGGTGCCAGCTCGGCACTGTTACATAATATGCGCACACCAGGAAGAAAGAAACTGCCTCAGAATCTCACGTTCTGTAGGAGATGCAAGTGGCTTGCTGTGAAATGTTAGAGTTTATGGCAAGGGACAGCAGGATTGCAGGGAGATAGTGGATAGAAAATCATAGAAATCAAGGACAAAGTTTGCTTCTCCCTCTTCTGTTTTTTAAGACAATTGTATTTGCATCTCTAATTAATGTGGAGTGCTAGAAAAAATGGGGAATTAGGAGGTTCATCTGCTCAACCACCCACCAGCTGTGTGATGTTAAGCAAGTCACATCTCCTCGCTGGACCTCAGTGTCCTCATGTCTCACATGAGCAGTTGGTTACAATGTACCAGACATTGTCTATGGGTTACTCAGCTCACTTTTAGTATATTACTATTATATAGAAAGCCAATCATTTTAGTTATTGTTTTGTAATGATCCGTGGACATTGATTAGACATTTAAGAAATATTTACTTGGCTGGGCCTCAATATCCTTCTTTCTAAAACAAAGATACTTTGAGGGCCGCTCATGGTCTTCACTCCCACGTCCTGTGTAAAACTAACCCTCTCGTGGCACTTGATTCTCTTCAGTGCTTTTCACAGGTCTTTGTATTTTTAATGTCTCAACATTTCTGTGACATAGTTATTATTACTATTTACATAGATATTATTATTACAATAAAAATTAATTTCATTTAAATTAAAAGTATTATAACATGAACATAATAAAAGGTCAAATTGATAGACTATATAGTAAAAAGTAAGTCTCCCTCTGACTTCTGATCCTCAGTTTCCCTTTTCTAGCTGTCTTTCCAGAGATTATTTTTACATAATCAATATATATGTTATCATGGCCGTTTTCTTTTTTTTTTTTTTTTTGAGACGGAGCCTCAAGCTATCCCCCTGGGTAGAGTGCTATGGCATCACAGCTCACAGCAACCTGCAACCCCTGGACTCAAGTGAGTCTCCTGCCTCCGCCTCCCAAGTAGCTGGGACTACAGGCGCCCGCCACAACGCCTGGCCATTTTTTGGTTGCAGCCATCATTGTTGTTTGGCGAGCCCAGGCTGGGGATTTGAACCTGCCACCTTAGGTGTATGTGGCTGGCGCCCTAACCGCTTGAGCCACAGGCGCCGAGCCTGCATTTTCAGTTTTTGAGTTTCCTTATTCAAGAATGTATCATCAACAGCCCTTCCCCAGCAACCAGTAGAAACCATTGGAAGATACTATCCCCTGCCAAGTGAAGAAGTATTTGTATTTCTTGAAAAACCTCAGGTTGAATTTTTTGAGGACTTTACTGTTCTATTTTAGAAAGAATTTCTTGCCTTCTCAAAGCATACCAATACCAATGATAACCTTGCAATTGAGGTGACCTTGGGTCCTACTCTGTTAGAAGTATGACTCCTGGTGTCCTGAGAACACATGGCCACATGGCCTAAATTCTCCCTTCAGAAAGCCTCCTAAGTGGCCTAATTTCCGGTAACTTGTGTTTACTGTTGGGTTCCTAGGCCTTTGAGATTCACTTTAGGCCCTTATCATGAAGCTATACATAAATTGCCTAAAACCTAAGTTATTCATAAGATTTATATTTGGTCACTTTTAAAACTTATTTAACTATACTGTGAATGCTGAAAATTTTGCAAGTGATACAAATGCTACCTTTTTGTCTTGACTCTGAAACATTAACTCTCTGACCTGCCCAGTCCCTTCTTTCTCTTCCTCAGATGCCTTAAACTAGGTTGCCCTGTCCTTCCCAGTCAGCTGCTAGCTAATCCCTATAGACATTTGACAAAGCATTTCAGTACTGTTTTACATTTGGAAAATGAAGACACTGGTTTTATAATATAGACTGCAGAAAGTTAATGGTGTTTAAAATCTTAATGGTTGAGATGTGCAAATAACAGTTTTTTCAAGGCACTGTGGAATGTAGGTTGCTGTTATCTTCATTTTTTAGAGGAGGAACTGGGCAGAGAGCCTACCTCTATCCTGGTAGTTTTGCCAGGTTCTCAGCTGGTTCTGTGGTGGAGCTGGGATTTTTTTTTTTTTTTTTACTTATTTTTGTTTTTTATTTATTATTATTATTTTGGTCTCTAAACAGTTTTAAAGGCTCAGCGCCTGTGGCTCAATCGGCTAAGGTGCCAGCCACGTACACCTAAGGTGGTGGGTTCGAATCCCCAGCCCGGGCCTGCCAAACAACAATGACGGCTGCAACCAAAAAATGGCTGGGCATTGTGGCGGGCGCCTGTGGTCCCAGCTACTTGGGAGACAGAGGCAGGAGACTCGCTTGAGCCCAGGAGTTGGAGGTTGCTATGAGCTGTGATGCCATGGCACTCTACCCAGGGGG
>CAUYQV010182277.1:0-11890 GCA_963574575.1 Galagoides demidoff
AAAAAAAAAAAAAAAAATTAAAAATGTAATAGTTTCTTCACACAGGGAAGTGGAAAAAAGAAAACAAAAAAAGTAGCCGTTTTTGATTACGTTAATTCTAAAAATAGAGTTATTGACATCGTAGCAGTTTAGCATTAAAACCTTTATGAAAAACAGCAATAACATCTTATGTGTTCATAATGGAAAATTCTGCATAATCTGGTCTTGTCTATGGGGAATATGACCTACCTCCATGTTCTGCAGCAGAACTGCTGATAATTTACAAGCTTGCCTCAAATTAAGATGTAGTTTTCTATGCAATTGTTTACATAAAGGTGTTTTCCTACAGTTTCAGGAACATTTTTTGGAAGAGAGGAAAAAAAACTAATTGAGAGGAATAATAGAACTGGAAAAATTTCAAAGGTTACTATTTCAGAAATACACAAGGTAGTGCCTGGTGCACTGGCTCACGCCTGTCATCCTAGCACTCTGGGAGGCCAAGGCAGATAGATTGCTTGAACTCAGGAGTTGGAGACCAGCCTGAGCAAGAGTGAGACCCCATCTGCAAATAATAGCTGAGCATTGTGGCTGGTGCCTGTAGTCCTAGCTACTTGAGAGACTGAAGCAAGGGAATTACTTGAGCTCAAAAGTTTGAGGTTGCTGTGAACTGTGACACTACAGCACTCTACCAAGGGCAAAATGTGAGACTCTGTCTCAATAGACAGAGACGCAAGGTAATTTTCCTTGTGTCCTTAGGATGCAGCTATATTTTTTATATGAAATATGTAAATTGTCTATTGATATTAATTCCTCACAAGCCAGGTTAGTCTAACCTGAAATTTATGCATTAGAATGATTTTAATAAATGTTGCATTGACAAATGGATGTGGAACTAAATCTTGCCTGCTAAATTTAAAGCCTTCTTTCTTGTGTTCTATACACCTGCTCTGGATATCTAGCACCACTGGAGAGAAACACCTTTTTAGTACTTCCGTTTCTGTTTTCCACGTTTGATGTATTTTGTCTTGTTGGATATTCACGTTAAGTGCTTTAGCAGATATTGTGCCTTTATGGAAGACGTTGTGTAAGTTCAAGCAAGTGAACATCAATTTACAGTGAGGATAGTCTCTCTTTATGGGTGTTTATATTAATTTGGGTGGAAAAAAGTATATCCATGCAGTAGTTTTCATTCTTTTTAGCTGTGGCTGTTTGGAATCTCAATGAGTGAAAATGCATTTGTGTCACACCCTCAAAAAGTATACTTGTAGCTACAGCTCATTAAGAAAGGAAAATTGGAAATGTTAATGCAGGTATCATTATTGCTAGGTTCATTTGAGGTCACTGCCAGAACCCAGAGTTCTGAACAGAGGTGAAATCCAATATACTTTTGAGAAGGAAATTCTCCCATGGTGTTACACAAATGCACTTTGGGTGTGCTGGGCCCCCTGGAATTTCGGAATCCACGCTGGGCTTCCATCAAAGCTTACTGACAGTAATCTGCCTTCTCTTCCAAGGGGGAATTGCTGTGGGCAGCAGTGGAAAAGGAAGAGGAGCTAAGCGCAAACAGCAGGATGGAGGGACCACAGGGACCACCAAGAAGGCTCGGAGGTGGGCACAGTTGGCCCTCTGGCTCCCATTTGGGTGTTATTTGGTGCTGGTAAAGTTCACTAGAGGGAAAAGAGCTGTATTCTTCATTAGCTCAAGTGTCTGAGGATAAAAGCCTGTCCATTTTTCCCAAACCTTGAGCATTGTGAGGGCCAGAATAACCCCAGGCTAGGTATTCATTTCATGAACTTGTTTCTATAGAAATGAACCTCAGGCTCATAGCATCCTCTGGTGATAAGTCTGAGGGGTAAAAGTTCAGTTAAGGCATCTTAAGAAAGGATAGATGGGGGAGAGGGAGTGAGATTATTAATTATTCAATATTGGATGTTGGCTCTTTTACTCAGTTCTCTGCTTCTCCCTTTCATGCGTCTCCCCTTCCCTTTGTCTAATAAATGTAACAGATAGTAAGTATTCCTCTCTCTGAGTTTCTGTTCATTAGTCTATAATAAAAAATATACTAAAGGAAATCACTTTCATTCTTCTTCTCCACTTCTTTCCAACAATGTACATGCTCAGAAACCAGCAGGAAGATCCCTACAAACTATAAGTAATTTAACCAAAATTGCTTTGCCAAAGCTAATCCTTCTCATTTCCCCGTTTTGCCTGTAGAGGGCAAAATGATCTTTTTGAGTAATGAGAAGTGTGAAGTTCTGTGTGTTCCAACTCAAATCTAATAAGAGTCCTTTCTTACACAATTAAATGCAGTTGAACTAGAAGGGGTTTAGTTTCTTGATTTTATTTTTTCCTTTCTGCAGCGATCCTTTGTTTTCTGCTCAGCGCCTTCCCCCTCATGGTTATCCCTTGGAACACCCATTTAACAAAGATGGCTATCGATATATTCTAGCTGAGCCTGATCCCCATGCCCCCGACCCTGAGAAGCTTGAACTTGACTGCTGGGCAGGAAAGCCTATTCCTGGAGACCTCTACAGAGCCTGCTTGTACGAACGGGTTTTGTTGGCCCTACATGACAGAGGTATGTATGTAAGGTATTCAAGATCATGTCAATTCAGGGTTGCTTTGAACTGCTGTCATTGTCTAGAATTAGACATACATCTCAGTCCCTTACCACTACACTGGCTCCCATCTCTACATACAGCCAGAAAGTGGAGGAAATAATTTCCTTCTCTGTCTCTTCCTGTAAGTTCTAGCCATTTTATATACATATATAGAGTTTTAAAAACTTTTTTTTTTTTTTTAGACAGAGCTCACTCTTTTACTCCAGGCTAGAGTGCCAGGCATCATCATAGCTCACAGCAACCTCAGACTCTTGGGCTCAAGCGGTTCTCTTGTCCCAGCCTCCCGAGTAGCTAGGACTACAGGTGTCTGCCACAACACATGGCTATTTGTTGTTGTTGTTGTTGTTTAGCAGGCCCGGGCCAGGTTCAAACCCATCAGCCCTGGAGCATGTGGCTGGCTCCCTAAGCACTGAGCTATGGGCACCCAACCTGCATTGAGATTTTTAAACTCCTGAACTGATATGTCAATATTTGTTGTCGTTTATTTATTTAAGAGACTAGAGTTTCTGTCACCCAGCTGGCGTGCTCAATCTCCTGTCTCACCCTCCTGAATAGCGAGGACTACAAGCTCAGTATTTTTTTGTTTCGTTTTACTGGAGTGTAAGGCCTCGTGTTTTTGTGGCAGTTGTCTCCAATAATCTCAATAATTGCAGGCCTGTTTTAATCTCCGTCACTGCAGCTCCCCAGTTAAAGATCTCTGATGACCGGCTGACTGTGGTTGGAGAGAAGGGTTACTCTATGGTACGGGCCTCCCATGGGGTACGGAAAGGTGCCTGGTACTTTGAAATCACTGTGGATGAGATGCCACCAGACACTGCTGCCAGGCTGGGTTGGTCCCAGCCCTTAGGTAAGCTGGGGCCATGGTGTTAGCATCACAGCAGACGTGGTAGTATCAGCCATCTAGCTAAGTCTTCAAGATTATTTGGTTTATTGGACTGTGGGCATACCCTTGGAACTGAATTTGTTTGCAGTTCTTGGAATATTTTTGCAATTCTTTGCTTGTAAGAAACCATTTGTAAGCAACTTTACAAAACTGACAAAAAGGAGTAGAATCTTTTTTCCTTCAGCAAACCAGAATGCCTTGTATTCGTGACTTCCGATATATCTTTTTATTGGGACAGGTAATCTTCAAGCTCCCTTAGGTTATGATAAATTTAGCTATTCTTGGCGGAGCAAAAAGGGAACCAAGTTCCACCAGTCCATTGGGAAACACTACTCTTCTGGCTATGGACAGGGAGACATCCTGGGATTTTATATTAACCTTCCTGAAGAAACAGAGACAGCCAAGTCATTGCCTGATACTTATAAAGATAAGGTAGGTTGTTCCCCCCACCACAACCTGGGGCAACCAGTTGTGGTCTGTGTGTTCTCTTGTGATGTTGACTCCAGTTCACTTGTCTGTCTTCCTGATATTTTATTACAAAAATTTCCAGATGGAACAGCAAGTTTGAAGGAATTTAAGAGCTGAATACTCATCACCAGATTCTACCATTTGAACATTTTTTACATTCATTCTTCACTTTTTTTTTAATGGGCTACAGAGAAAATTAGCTTAAATTCAACCTTGTCTAGTTTTGTTTTGTTTTTTTGTTTTTCTTTTTTGAGACAGAGCCTCAAGCTATCCCCTGGGTAGAGTGCGGTGGCATCACAGCTCACAGCAACCTCCAACTCCTGGGCTCAAGCGAGTCTCCTGCCTCCGCTTCCCAAGTAGCTGGGACCACAGGCGCCCGCCACAACGCCCAGCTATTTTTTGGTTGCTGCCATCATTGTTGTTTTGGCGGGCCTGGGCTGGATTCGAACCTACCACCTTAGTTGTATGTGGCTGGTGCCTTAGCCACTTGAGCCACAGGCACCAAGCCTAGTTTTTTTCTTTGTTACAAAACTTATATAGTATATGTTTACTGGATTTTTGAGTTTGACTTGCACTGTTATAGACTCCTACCATCCTACCATCACCTCAGGACACCCCTACTCAGTCGGTCTCCAACCCCACAGAGACAAATCACTGTTTTAATATTTTTCCCACCATATATTAATTTTTACCTTTTTTTTTTTTTTTTAAAGACAGAGTCTCACTTTGTCACCCCTGGTAGAGTGCTATGGCATTTCAGCTCACAGCAACCTCCAACTCGTGGGCTTAGGCAATTCTCTTGCCTCAGCCTCCTGAGTAGCTAGGACTATAGGGGCCCACCACAACATCTGCCTATTTTTAGAGACAGGTCTTGCTCTGGCTCAGGCTGATCTTGAACCTGTGAGCTCAGGCAGTCCACCCACCCCAGCCTCCTCAGTGCTGAGATTACAGGCATGACCCACTACACCTGGCTTGCTTTTACCTACTTTTGAATTTATGTAAGTGGAATCATGAAGTGTATAATCTTTTGTCTCTGGCTTTTTTTCTTAGGCATAATGCTTTTGAAATTCATCTGTGTTGCTGCATGTCTGTGGCATCTTTCAGCCACAGAGTGGTATTCCCTTGTATGCATGTACCACAGTGTGCTTATCCATTTTCCTGTTACTGGCCACATGGGCTATTTCAGGTGTGGGGCTACTATGAATAAGATGCTAGTATGAAAAGACCTATATGAGGCCTTTTGTCAACATACGTTTTTATTTACTTGGGGTCAGTATATAGATGGAATTATTGGGTCATGGGGTAGTTAAACGTTTAATTTTATAAGAAATTATTAGATTGCATTCCACCAACAATGTGTAAGGGTTTTAGTTGCTATCATTTATTATTTTCTATCAACTTAATTTTACCCTTTTTGATGGGTACTTATGTAGTTTCTCGTAAGTTGTGTGTTAAATAAGCATTTCTTTGACTAATGATATTGAGCAATTTTTCAAGGTTATTGGCCATTTATCCATCTTTTGGGAAATTTCTCTTCAAATATTTTGCCTTTTTCTTTTTTCTTTTCTTTTTTTTTTTCTTTCAATTTCTGCTGGATTTCACTTTATCTTAGTTTTAAGTTGGTTTTTTTTTTACTTCTTTCTCCTGTAGTGATTCTCTTGTCTCCCATGTAGCCAGGATTACAAGGTCGGGCTGTTTTTTGTCTGTTGTTATAGAGACAGGGACTAACTCTGGCTCACTCTGCCTCCTGCTGGTCTTCCACTGGTATCAAACTTGGCTGAGCTCAGGTGATCCACCTGCCTTGGCATCCCAAGCGCTGGGACAACAGGCATGAGCCGCCACACCAGGCCTCTTTTTTTTTTTTTTTTTGAGACGGGGTCTTACTATGTCGCCCTTGGTAGAGTGCCATGGCGTCACTGCTCACAGAAACCTCCAACTCTTGGGCTTAAGCAATTCTTTTGCCTTGGCCTCCCAAGTAGCTAGGACTACAGGCACCCACTACAACAATGCCTGGCTATTTTCTTCTTTTTTTTCTGAGACAAAGTCTCAAGCTGTTGCCCTGGGTAGAGTGCCGTGGCGTCACAGCTCACAGCAGCCTCAAACTCTTGGGCTTAAGTGATCCTCTTGCCTCAGCCTCCCAAGTAGCTGGGACTACAGGCTCCCACCTCAACACCCGGCCATTTTTTGGTTATAGTTGTCATTGTCGTTTGGTGGGCCCGGGCTGGATTCAAACCTGCCAGCTCTGGTGCATGTGGCTGATGCCCTAGCTGCTTGAACTATAGGCACCGAGCCCCAGCTGTTTTCTTATTGCAGTTATAGTTGTTTAGCTGGCCCTGGCCAGGCTCGAACCCGCCAGCCTCAGCGCATATGGCTGGCACCATAACCACTGTGCTCTGGGCACTGAGCCTATTTTGCCTATCTTTTAATTGGATTATTTGCTGCTGAGTTGTTAGAGTTCTGTATGTATTCTAGATGACAATCCTTTGTCAGATATGGTGTTTTTAACATATTCCTAATCTGAGGATATATCCACTGAGATATATCTAGTTTTTCAAAAATGTTTGAATAGTTCACTTTATTAAATAATTTGTTGGGGGGGGTATGTTTTTGTTTTTGTTTTGAGACAGAGCCTTAAGCTGTTGCCCTGGGTAGAGTGCTGTGGCATCACAGCTCACAGCAACCTCCAACTTCTGGGCTTAAGTGATTCTCTTGCTTCAGCCTCCCAAGTAGCTGGGACTACAAGCGCCTGCCACAACGCCCAGCTGTCTTTTGGTTGTAGTTGTCGTTGTTTGGCTGGCCCGAACTGAAGTTGAACCCACCAGCTCTGTGTATATGGCTGGTGCCTTAGCTGCTTGAGCTACAGGCACCAAGCCTAAATAACTAATTTGTAATGTCAGATCAGTTGGCTTGTTAGGGGACATCATTCTTTCCTAATGTGTCACAGCCTAACATAGACCATGCCAGGTGTCAGAACGTTTCCTTTTATTCAATTTATTCATGACAGAGTATGGAATGAAAATGGACAGGTAGATAGACTTTGCTTGTCAGAAAAGTCATGTTAATGTTTCAACACACCCTAGTTTAAGTGGAGCCCTAGGGAAAGTTTTTCCATACACTATCTGCTTCTTCACCCAACATCCCCACCAGTTCATGTGTGCCTTTTCCACCTATCAACTCTGAGATATCCTAAACCCAAAAAGTTTCCATTTAGGTATGTACATAGGTAAAAAGATAACTCACTCCAATTTATATGTGTGGGATTAAATGGCCTGGAACATGGATAATGACCTATGGCCAAGCCAAGATTTTTATTTTTATTTATTTATTTATTTTGAGACAAAGCCTCAAGCTTTCACCCTGGATAGAGTGCTATGGCATCACAGCTCACAGCAACCTCCAACTCCTGGGCTTAAGCGAGTCTCCTGCCTTCGCCTCCCAAATAGCTGGGACCACAGGCACCTGCCACAACACCTGGCTATTTTTTGGTTGCAGCCATCATTGTTGTTTGGCAGGCCCAAGCTGGATTTGAACCCGCCACTTTAGGTGTATGTGGCTGGTGCCTTTGCCACTTGAGTCATAGGTGCTGAGCCTGTCTAGGTCTTGAAAATAGCATGTGTCCAGGACTTTGTTAATGAGTGTCACTGACGAATGAATGCAGTTCCTCCAGCTAGGGGCAAAAGGTCAGGGCGTTCCCTTCCTGAAGTTGCCTGGGCCTACGAAACCTGGGGTCCTCTGACCAGCCTTGAATGGGGGAATCCTGTATCACTAGCATTCTGAGAAGCTGAGGTGGATGATTGCTTGAACTCAGGAGTTGGAAACCAGCCTGAGCAAGAGTGAGAGCCCTTCTCTACCAAAAAAAAAAAAAAAATAGGGAAAAAAAAAAACCTCACGCACCCTGTGGTTTCAGCTACTTGGCTGAGGCAGCATGATTGCTCAAGCCCAAGAGTTTGAGGTTGTCATAGTTATACCACCACATTCTACCCAGAGTGACAGAGTGACACTCTTGTCTCCAAAAAAAATAAAACTGCCATAAGAAAAGATTGGGGAATGACCTTCTAGTCAGCAGGAGCTTTTGCTGGTACAGTCTCTGAGCCAGAAGTCCTGGGGCTGCCCACCAGCAGCCTGTCTTGCGTGTTGCAACCATCTGGCTCCGGCTCCGGCTCCGTCTCCGTCTCCTTCTTAGGGATAGTCTTTCAGCTCCTCCTCTGAGTACTCTCCAATGTGTGTGAGTTGTCCTTACAGCTCTTCAAATTGAGGAAGTACTCAGCACACTTACTTACTCTTCTGGCTGGAAGGGAAGGCATGTCACCTGGACAGTTACTGGGAGGCTTCGGGGGTGGACTTAGGTCTTTGGCTGCTGACCGGTGTCACTAAGAATCTTTAAACTTGCTTTGACCACAGTGGCCGGCTCCCTCCCAGCCTCCTGAACAGTGCAGGTGCTCATTCTAACCACAGACCCCTGCCTGTCCTGTGGTGGGCTGTCTCAGCCATCCACCTGGGTATTATGAGGGCCTTGAGCACTCCCTTGAAAGGACTACTAGTGTTTTGCAGGTCTAGGAGGTAGAAATGGAAATTCCTTTCTTTTTTGTGTGTGAGAAAGAGTCTTCATTCTGCCACCCTGGGTAGAATGCTGTGCCATCGTAGCTCACAGCAACCTCAAACTCTTGGGCTCAAGAGATTCTCTTGCCTCAGCCTCCCAAGTTGCTGGAATTATAGACACCTGCCACAATACCCACCTGACTGTCCTATTTTTTTTAGTAGAGATGGAGTCTCTTGCTTAGGCTCATATCAAACTCCTGAGCTCAAGCGATCCACCTGCCTCAGCTTCTCAGAATGCTAGGATTATAGGTGTGAGTCAGTGCTCCCAACCAGATAGAAATTCTTGTCCGTTAAGGTATAGGGATGCGGCCTTCAGCAAAAAATGGCATTACTGGTGTCTAGAGCTTTCATCCTATATAGATAAGTTGTAGCAATTTTGATTTCCCAGGCTTTCCAAGGGTAGCATTCTGGCATCATCATCTGCAAGAAGTTGGGGCTCATCTTTGATACCCTGAACCCTAGATAGTCAAATATCAATGTCTTTCAAGTCCTTAGGGACATTGTATCTCACAGAGACATGAGATCCCCTTCAAGATTTCATCACAAAGCACATGATTTTCTTTTTCTTTTAGAGACAGTTTCATTCTATCACTCTCAGTAGAGGGCTGTGGCATCACAGCTCACAGCAACCTCCAGCTCTTTGTTGTTGCAGTTTGGCCGGGGCTGGTTTTGAACCTGCCACCCTTGGTATATGGGGCTGGCGCCCTACTCACTGGGCCACAGGCGCCACCCAGCACATGATTTTCAAACAACAGTTTCCAGTAGGCCATGAACAGCACAACATTCACCCCAGGCAGCCAGTTAGGGCCAGGCGCTGTGACTTCCTACCTCACACAGAATTTCCCTGTTTACCCTGCAGCCCTGCCATGACAGCCTGGACTTCATGGCTATTTCCTTTTAGGGAAGACCAAGCCAGACCTACCCTGAAAACACGGTGAATGGGCTGTTCACTTCCTAATGTGGTCTTCCAATGAACCAAAGTATTAATTCTTGGGAAACCTAATTTTTTTTTTTTTTTTTTGAGACAGAGCCTCAAGCTATCTCCCTGGGTAGAGTGCTGTAGCATCACAGCTCACAGCAACCTCCAAACTCCTGGGCTCAAGCGAGTCTCTTGCCTCAGCTGGGACCACAGGCACCCACCACAATGTCTGGCTATTTTTTGGTTGCAGCTGTCATTGTTGTTTTTGGCGGCCCAGGCTGGATTCGAACCCGCCACCTTAGATATATGTGGCTGGTGCCTTAGCCACTTGAGCTACAGGTGCCGAGCCGGGAAATCTAATTTGTTTATATTTTTCTTCTGGAGTTTTTCTGCAAGTTAAAACCCTTTGGCTGTACTTAAGTCATGATACTTATGATTTTAGATTTTAGTTTTAGTGTTTATGTTTAGGTTTCTATTCCACCTTGAATTTTTGTTCATGGTATGGAGGTCAAGGTTAATTGTTTTTCATTGTGTTTATCCAATTATTTTAGCACCATTTGTTAAATACTCTACTTTTTCCACTGGAATTCATTGAATACTTATAGTGATAATCAAATGACTATATAAGTAGAGATACACTTCTGAGTTCTGTGTTATTCCAGTAATCTAATTATTGTCTTTTGTGCTAGTATCAGTGTCTTAATTATGGTAGTTTTTATTTATTTTGAGACAGAATTTTAAGCTGTACCCCTGAGTAGGCATCCTGGCTCACAGCAACCTCCAACTTTTGGGCTCAAGTGGTCCTCTTGCCTCAGTTTTTCTTTTTCTTTTTTGAGACAAAGTCTCAAGCTGTTGCCCTGGGTAGAGTGCTGTGGCGTCACAGCTCACAGCAACCTCAAACTCTTGAGCTTAAGCAATTCTCTTGCTTTAGCCTCCCACATAGCTGGGGCTACAGGCACCCACTGCAACGCCCAGCTATTTTTTTTGTTATTTCAGTTGTCATTGTTTAGCTGGCCTGTGCTGGGCTTGAACCCCCTGGCCTAGGTGTATGTGGCCAGCGCCCTACCCACTGAGGTATGGGCACTGCCAAAACTGGTAAGATTTAGTTTTCCTAGTTTTAGTAGAGGCAGGGTCTTGCTTTTGCTCAAGCGGGTCTTTAACTCGTGAGCTCAAGCTATCCACCCACCTCGACCTCCTAGAGTGCTAGGATTACAGCCCTAACGAGCCACCACCCCTGGCCCATTATGGTAGTTTTAGAGTAAGCCCTTAAGTTGGCCAGTAGTAATCCTTTAAATTCTGATGCTAAGCAGCCTAGCTAAGATCTCATTTTCATTGATGTATTACACCACGGACTCTCATCTCTTTCCATCTAGAACTCCTAAATGTACACCACATGAATGCCTGGTTTTATAGAACACGGTGGTCTATAGTTGCCTCAGAGGATGCTACGGGAATTTTCTTAGTTATTTACTTTTTCAATTATATTATGAAAATATTTTTAATTTAAATAAACAATTTGTTAGTAATATGTCCATACAACAGAACACTATGGATCTGTCTGAAAGCTCCATATCTGCTGGTATAAAATGACCTCTAATAGAACATTTTTGAGTGAAAGCCTCAAGATGCAAAACAAAATTTATAATGTGTCACCATTTGTATGGCTTTTGCTTGTTTTGTGTATTTACGTAATGTATATTTTTTATTTATGTTTTTTAATTTTGAAGATTTTATATGCCTGCTTTTCTGGAAGGATACCAGGACTCTGGAATAGTGCTTGCTTTTTGCAAGGGAAACTGGGGATGAGGGGTGGGTAGAGGGAGACTCCTCCTTGTATATTTATATGTCTTATGAGTGTATGTGTGTATATATATACATATATATATGTCTAAGAATTTTTTTTTTTTTATTTGGTAGAGACAGAGTCTCAGTTTATCACCCTCGGTAGAGTGCCATGGCGTCACACAGCTCACAGCAACTTCCAACTCCTGGGCTTATGCAGTTCTCTTGCCTCAGCCTCCCGAGTAGCTGGGACTACAGGTGCCCACCACACCACCTGGCTATTTTTTTGTTGCAGTTTTACTGGGGCCAGGTTTCAATACCACCCTCAGTGTATGGGGCTGGCACCCTACCCACTGAGCCACAGGTGCCACCCTATGTCTAAGAAATTAAAAGTCTAAAAATTAATGTCATGTATTTAACTGGGAGCAAGTAGTTAAATAGACTCTTGGGAAGCAGCACAAAGTAGGTGACCCAGAGACCACCCATGGGGGAAACAAAGTGACTCAAAATGTTTTTGTAGAGGCTGGGTACAGTGGCTCATATCTGTAATCCCAGTACTTTGAGAGACCAAGGTGGATGGATTGTCTGAACTTAGAAATTTGAGACCAGCCTGAGCAAGAGTGAGATCTGTCTCTAAAA
>CAUYQV010182280.1:0-29210 GCA_963574575.1 Galagoides demidoff
CCCTAGCAGATGCTTAAAAGTCCTCCGCTCTCTTGCCCACATTCTCCCAAGATAGATCAATGGAGTGCCAAGTCCAAAAAATACCCAAACAGCTCACAGGTAAGGCCTTTCCAGTTTGCAATCTCGCAGCTGCTGTACTTAACAGCTGCCAGTGGATTAGACCGAACGAACACACACAAACACTTGCCAGATCTCCACTGCTTTTGTCCTCCTTAGGAGGTCCAGAAGTCCCTCACTGACTCCTTGTGTCTCCAAAGGGATGTTTCTGGGCCGATCCCACCAGCCAGAGATGCCTGTAGTCTCCTCTCTACAGACTCACCATGCCCAGTTGCAAGGACGCTGTTAGTCAGCCACCATCTTCCTCTGTGTCGTCATTTTTTTTTATTAAACCATAACTTTATATATTGATGTGTTTATGAGGTTCATTGTACTGCTTTGACATACAGTGTGAAATGCTTGCATTGAACTAAGTAACGCATCCATCACAATTATACTCATTTCTTAATAGTTTTGAAATGTACCATTGCATCAGGCAAATTAGATGAGGTCTCCCCAAAAACCCTTCCTCTTCCCATATCCCCCCTCCCTTTCCGTCTCTCTCTCCTCTGCCCTTCTCCTTTCTAGACTATAGTTATGATTTGCCATTCATATGAATGTGTAGGTCATTATATATGGATTTCATAGTAGTATTGAGTACTTTGGGTTTTTTTTTCCATTCTTGAGATACTTTACTAAGAATATATTCCAGCTCCATCCAGGTAAACATAAAAGATTTGAAGTCTCCAAATTTTTATGGCTGCATAGTATTCCATGGTATACATATACCACAATTTGTTCATTCATAGGTCACTTGGGCTGTTTCCATGTCTTAGCTATTATGAGTTGGGCTGCAATAAACATTCTGGTGCAGATGTCTTTGTTATAAAATAATTTTTGATCATCTGGGTATATACCAACGAGAAGAATTGCAGGATTGAACCAGTAGGTCTACTTTTAGTTCTTTGAGTGTTCTCCAAACTTCTTTCCAAAAGGCCGTATTAGCGTGCATTCCCACCAGAAGTAAGAAGCATTCCCTTCTCTCCACATCCATGCCAACATCTGTAGTTTTGGGATTTTTTGATGCAGGCTAATCTTCCTAGAGTTAGATGATATCTCAAAGTGGTTTGATTTGCATTTCTCTGATGATTAAGGATGAAGAGCATTTTTTCATGTGTGTCTAGGCCCATGCACCTGTCTTCGTCAGAGAAGTTTGTGTTCAAGTCTCTTGCCCACATAGAAGTGGAGTTATTTGTTCTTATCTTACTGATTAGTGTGGGTTCTCTGTAGATTCTAGTTATCAGACCTTTGTCGGAAGCATAACCTGCAAAAATCTTCTCCCATTCTAAAGGTTGTCTGTTTACTTACTGTGCTCTTGGCTGTGCAAAAGCTGTTTAATTTGATCAGATCCCAGTAATGTATTTTTGGTATTGCTTCAATTGCCTGGGGGCAGGGGGTCCTCATAAAATATTCTCCCAGGCCAATTTCTTCAAGTATTTTTTTCTGCACTCTCTTCTAGTATTTTTAATAGTTTCATGTTTTAAGTTTAAATCTTTTATCCAGTAAGAATCAATTTTTGTTAATGGTGAAAGGTAGGGGTCCAGTTTCAGTCTTCTACAGGTTGCCAGCTAGTTCACCCAGAACCATTTGTTAAATAGGGAGTCTTTCCCCCACTGAATATTTTTGATAGGCTTGTTGAAGATCAAACAACGATAAGTAGCTGGGTTCATCCCTTGGTTCTCCACTCTGTTCCATAAATCTACTACTATGTTTTTGTGCCAGTACCAGGCTATTTGATCACTATAGATTTATAGTATAGCCTTAAGTCTGGTAACATGATACCTCCGGATTTGTTCTTATTTCTGAGTAATGTATTTGCTATTTGAGGTTTTTTCTGATTCCATATAAAATGAAGTACTATTTTTTTCAAGCTCCTACAGTATGACAGTGGTGCTTTAGTAGGGATTGCATTAAATTTGTAGATTGCTTTGGGTAATGTGGACATTTTAACAATGTTGATTCTTCCCAGCCACGATTATGGTGGGTTTTCCCATTTGTTAACATTTTCAGTTATTTCTTTTCTCAGAGTCTATAGTTCTCTTTATAGATATCTTTCACATCCTTTGTTGGGTAAATTCCCAGATATTTTATCTTCCTTGGCACTACTGTGAAAGGAATAAAGTCCTTGACTATATTTTCAGCTTGACTATTGTTAGCATATATAAAAGCTATTGATTTATAAGTATTGATTTTGTATCCTCAGACCCTGTTGTATTCCATGATTCAACACTTCAAAGAGTTTTGAAGTTGAGTCCCTGGGATTTGCCAGTACAGGATCATATCATCAGCAAAGAGTGAGAGTTTGATTTCCTCTGACCCTATTTGGATACCCTTGATCACCTTCTCTTGCCTGATTGCAATGGCTAAGACATCCGGTACTATGTTGAATAGCAGTGGAGACAGTGGGCATCCTTGCCTCATTCCTGATATGAGTGGAAACGTTTTCAGTTTTATACCATTCAATACGATATTGGTTGTGGGTTTGCTATAGATGGCCTCTATCAGTTTAAGAAATGTCCCTCTGTGCCTAATTTCTTAAGTCTTCTGATCATCTTTTTTTTTTTTTTTTTGCAGTTTTGGCTGGGGCTGGGCTTCAAACCGCCACTCCCAGTATTTGGGTCTGGTGCCCTACTTCTTGAGCCCCAGGTGCTGTACTGTATAATTTTTTTGATGTGTTGTTGAATTCTGTTTGCTAAGATCTTATTAAATATTTTTGCATCAATATTCATTAATGATATCAGTCTATAATTTTCTTTCTTTGTTGGAGGATCAGGATGATATTTGCTTCCCAGAATATGTTGAGAAGTTCCTTCTTTTTCTGTGCTTTGGAAAAGGTTGTATAATATAGGTACTAGTTCCTCTTGGAAGGTTTGATAGAATTCGGATGTGAAGCCATCTGATCCCAGACTTTTCTTTTTTGGGAGATTTTGTATTATTGATGCTATTTCAGTGATTAATATAGGTCTCTTCAAGATTTCTAATTCTTTGTGGTTGAGTCTAAGAAGGTGATGTGCTTCCAGGTATTGGTTTATTTCCTTCAGATTTTCATATTTCTGAGAATAGAGATTTTTCTTGTAATCTTTGAGGATTTTTTGAATTTCTGAAGCGTCTGTTATTACTTCTTTATCATTTCAGATAGATGATATTAGAGATTTTACTTTTCTGTTTCTGGTTAGGTTGACCAGAGGTTTATCAATTTTGTTAATCTTTTCAAAAAACCAACTTTTGTTTTGTTGATCATCTGAATGATTCTTTTGTTTTTAGTTTCATTTAATTCTGCCCTAATTTTGGTTATTTCTTTTCTTCTGCCGTGTTTGGGGTTGGAATGTTTTTCCTTTTCCAGTTGCTTGAGATGATCCATTAAGTTGTTGTCTTCCTTTCTTTCTGTTTTCTTGATAAAGGCTTCCAGTGCTATAAATTTCCCTGTTAGGACTGCCATTGCAGTATCCCACAGGTTTTGATAATTTGTGTCTTCAGTATCATTTTGTTCCAAAAATTTGGTGATTTCCTTCTTAATCTTGTCTTTGACCTAGCTATCATTCAGCATAAGATTATTTAGTTTCCATGATTTTGTTAGAGTATGAAGATTCCTGTTGCCGTTGAGTTCAACTGTTATTCCATGGTGGTCTGAGAAGATACAAGGAATAATTTCTATACTTTTAAATTTGCTGAGGTTAGACTTGTGTCTTAGGATATGACCTATTTTTGAGGATGGCCTGTAGGCTGATGAGGAAAAATGTATATTCAGTTTTATTAGGATGAAATGTTCTGTAGAGGTCCGTAAAGTCCATTTGTTCTAGGGTCAGGTTTAAGTCTAATACTTCTTTGTTTAGTTTCTTCTTGGAGAATCTATCCAAAATTGTCAAAGGGGTGTTAAAATCTCCAACTAGTATAGTGCAGGAAGATATCAAGTTGTTAATATCCATTAGGGTCTGTTTTATGAATTGATGGGCATTCTGGTAGGGTGCATAAGTGTTCATTATTGAAATCTCTTCAAGTTGGGTGTTGTTTCCATTGATAAATATGTAGTGACCATCCTTATCTTTCTTTATCTTTGTTGGTTTAAAGCCAATTGTATCTGCTACTAAAATTGCAACCTCTGCTTTTTTCTGGTTTTCATTTGCCTGTATTATGCAAGTCCATCCCTTCACCCTGAGTCTATATTTATCCTTTAAGGTAAGGTGAGATTCTTATATACAGCAGCAGATTTGAGTCTGAGTCTGAGTTTATGTATCCAGGCAGGCAGCCTGTACCTCTTTAGAGGACAATTTAAACCATACACATTAATTGAGAGAATTGATAAGCCTGGTTGTGTTTTTGGTGTCGTGATTTTTGGATGTCCAGTGGACATTTTTAATCCTTTCACCACTGTGGAAGTTGGGTTTTGTTCACAAATTTCTGGGTGAGTTTACTTTGAAGGTAGAGCATTGTGCTGGTCATTGTGGAGGATGGGTCTGAGAATATCCTGGAGAGCTGGTTTAGTTATGGCTGGGGACTAGCCCTATCTGTGAACTCAGTTCACATGGGGCAACCACTCTCCCACTGTGGGTGCCTGCAGAGCTAGGGGTTCTGCACCCTGTCCAGCCAGACACACCCTGAACTGAGGGTCAACACCATCACTAGCCGGGCATAGTCATAACCAGGGGACTGCTCCTCCTCCCACCGAGTTTCTTTCTTCCCACACCCTCTTTCTTCCCTGTTAATCACAGATTTCATCCTGATGATTAGCAGTCCACGCTATGCCCAGATCTCTCAGGAAAAGACCAGATAACTGTGCTATGCAGGGGGCAGAACTTCAGACCACCATGCAAGGGAGGAAGGGTGGACTGGGAGTTTGGAGTTGTGGGGGGAAATATCTGTTCAATTTTGTGCCTGGCAGGGTGGTATCTAGTTTCATAAGTGGGACCTCCCTGCAGAAAGAGACCTGGTGTTTAGCGGTTCTCTCCAGCGAGGTAAAATGAGAGGTCTTTTATTCCCTGCTCGCTCACAGGTAGCCTGTGGCCGGTCTTTTGCTTGGGGGAGGGGTATTCCATCCTCTAGTCAGTAGGCTTTATACCTATAATTTGTTTTCTTGAATGCTCTTCCTTGGAGTCACAGCTTGGCAAACAGCAACCTCCAATTCCTGGGCTTAGGTGATTCCCTTGCCTCAGCCTCCTGAGTAGCTGGGATTATAAGCACCCGCCACAACTCCTGGCTATTTTTTTTGTTGCAATTCAGCAGGGGCTGGGTTTGAACCTGCCACCCTCAGTATATGGTGCTGGTGCCCTACTCACTGAGCCACAGGCACTGCCCCAAACTTCTTTCTTGACTCAGCTTCCCATCTTTGGCTTCATAGAGTCTGATACCATCCATCTTTTTCTCCCTCTGCTCAAGAGCCTCTGCCAAGGGTTGCTACCAGTCAGCCATCTTCCCAGAATTCCCCATGATAGCGTAATTAATATTTGGGTAGACATAAAGCAGTCCTAGACACATTATCAATAGATAATTATAAACTTGGAATTTTAACATAGGCAGGCATTAGATTAAGTTGGTTTTCCCAATCCCCACCTAACAGAGGCCATTCCATAAAGGGAAAATGATTTGCTCAAGATGTAGCAAACTAACTCTAGAGGCAAGTCTTTGCATTTCTAATTCAGTATCTCTTTTTCTGCTACAGTAACAAAAGTATTAAGATTATAATAAATTATGAACCTTGTAGTGTTCTTTAAAATTGTTTAGATATAAAGTGTCTTTTATGGGAAGGGCCTTCTTGTTACCTTAATAGGACTTTTATATTCTTTTCAGTCTTGTTATTCAGTTCATTAAATTCTAACCTTGGTTTCTTGGGAGTTTTTACCATTCTTTCTTGAGCTTCCTGATGAGAAATTATACTCATTGTGTATTGTAGACAGAGAAGAATTAATGTTACTGGCATTGTGTGATCACCACCACTAGGAGTTTTAATCCTATCCATCAAATATTGTTTTAGTGGAATAGGTGGTGTCATAGATAGTGACTATGTAAAGGCTTATTCACGTATAATAAGCCTTGTGAAATACTGTAAAGCCACTTTGAATCCAAATTCTCTTAGGAACATTTCATTTGTATTTTTATGATAACTTCAATCAATGTAATGTAAATGACAGATTATTAAAGTACATATTATGGTTTTGATATTAAGTATAAGAAAAATGATGAGTTTTAATTTCAGTCTCTTATTTGTTAAAATACAGGATTTAGAATTTTTATTATATTATTGTATATAGGTGCCTGGAATACTTACTAAGAAATGATGCAAATCCAGGGATCCGTGATAAGCAGGGATACAATGCAGTTCATTATTCAGCTGCTTATGGTCACCGTCTGTGTCTTCAGCTGGTAAGATTACTGAATTAATGTGGAAAGACTAATGTGAGTTTATAATCTAATGTAACAGAAATGAAAGTAAGTGGATCAAGAAACAAATTCTGTTTTGCTCTTTAACAGTTATTTTCAGACTCCATAGACCTCAAAAATTCATAGTTGCCATAGTAAGATATTTCTCATTACCTTTTCCTTTTCAAAAAAGAAAGGAAAAAAGTGGATCTCTGGAGAAAGCTAGTTATTACCCTATGTCTATGTCTGCAGGATTCACTTCTCCTGCCCCTTTAAATAAATATTTTCCATAAACTTCTAAAAAACTATGACCATATCTTAGATAAGAAATAAAAGTCTCTGTGAGAGCAAAGTCTCCCCCTTATATTTAAGGAATTTCTTAAGGCCCATTTATTCCATAGTCCCTCCAAATAAGAGAGACTCTGTTTCTGCAAAGCAAGTTTGTATTTCAGCTGTGGTCTCATTTGGAATATGCATACCATTCACTCCACTTTGCCAAACCAAAATGAAAGGGACAAGGTAAAATATACTCTTGTGTATCTGGGTGCTTTAGCTTTGAGGTTCTTTAATTTAGACTTGTAAGTTATGTATTTATACTTAAATTATGTTAAACTTTGCTTCCCTTCGAGAAGAAATAAAATTCCACAAGAGTAGATATAAAAGAGAAAAAGGAGGTTGACATTTGATATGGCACTTAGAATCCTGCTACAAAAGCAACATATACCATTTTCTTAAGTTGTTATGGATCTTCAAGCTAAAATTTTAGACCTGTGGTCTGTTGTAATGTAAAATTATTTAAAAGACTCAGGCCACGCCTGTGGCTCAGTGAGTAGGGTGCCGACTGGAGGTTGCTGTGAGCTGTGATGCCATGGCACTCTACTGAGTGACAAGGTGAGACTCTGTCTCTTAAAAAGACTGAATTTTTTTGGAGGCAAAGGTAGCATAGGTTAGAGTAGATGTAACATAGCAAAGCCCAATGTTAAGTAGAGACTTAATGTTGTGAATACTTTCTAAACTGTTCTTGTTTTAATATTTATTTCAGATTGCAAGTGAAACTCCTTTAGATGTTGTAAGTATTCGTCAATTTCTCCTCCTTCAGTTAGAATATTATTTTTTTGGTCTTGTTAGAGCTGAAGGTGTTTTTACATATTCATAGGAACAAAGATATGACAGAAATTATGTGTGCAAAGGGGGGAAGGTGTTTACTTGGTGATAGTAAAATAGCACTCTCCACAAACTCTGAGTTGATAGCACTTCATTCAGACCTTTTAATCCACAGACCTTATCATACTTTTGTGATGATCCTGTTCTATGTGCTTGCTGAGTTATCAGTTTATACACTAAATGGATTTGAACTGGAAGGTAGGGTAGAAAAATTGCTGAAGTATATCTTTCTGACAATTAAAATGCCTCTTCTTTTTTAGTTAATGGAAACCTCGGGGACAGATATGCTGAGTGATTCAGATAATAGAGCAACAATAAGTCCTTTACATTTGGCTGTGAGTATTACCTTTATAGCTCACTTGATGGCTAGTTTACTAAAAATATCTAACATTTATTTGTGTTGACTCAAACTAGTACCATGAACTTTTGGTCTGTGTAGCAGTTAATCATGGAGTTAAAACTCTTAAGAACGTTTTTAATTCTGAAAATTTTTAATGTACCTTTCCGGATTTTGTGTTTCTGTGTGTGTATAAACCATGGTCCTTGGTCTTCCTCCAGGGCCTCCTCTAAGGGAGGAAATACGCTTATGATGATGAATTTAAAAATATTTGCTCTAGTGAAATGGCTTAGCGGATGGCACACACACACAAATCCTATGTTATTTCTACAATTTTTTGTTTACTTTGTCACTTAGTGGTACTAACTATTGTGTGTTCACTGGCCCTTCAGTTGCTCATGCTATAGGATTTGGGTACATGATGTCTAAGATCTCTTCCACTTTAAGATTCCTTTGAATTTTTCCTGTCAATGTCAGTCATTAAGTGAATAGGTTAGAGAAGAATGCGACTATTCTTTAAATCAAATATGGGCATGAATTACCTTAAGAAATTTTAAGTAGTGTTTAATCTAGCTCTTCTATATTGAAAGAATTTATTTTTGAAGCAAAGCGTTTTACAGTTTGGGAGAGTGGGGGAAACTTTGAGAATCAGGAGATAAGGATACTGTCACTAGCTATTAAAACATAGTAAAATGGGGTGCACCTGTGGCTCAAGGAGTGGGGTGCAAGCCCCATATACCAGAGGTGGCGGGTTTGGACCCAGCCCCGGCCGAAAAAAAAAATAGTAAAATGCTTATAAGGTTGTATCTTTAATGTAGATCACTACAAGTTTAGTGATCCATTTAATTGCTGCTTTTCACACGTACTCCAATTTTTTTATGTTAATATTCTCCTTGCATATGTTCTGACACTGACACACATTGAATTTTCTGCTCTTTCTGCCCCTGTCTTCCCACTAGTACTTCTTTCTAATCATGTTCTAAATAATTAAGAAGGCATTATTGAAGCTTCCTGCTTCCTTGCCTTTTGAGTCTTTGGAAGCACTGTCACCTCTCCCAGATTTGCATAGGAAGTCTGAAAAGGCAAAGCTAGCATGGAGAAAATGTCCATTTTACTATTGCTGGCAAGAAGTGAAGTCTGAGCAGATGAGTAGGGGTTCTCGCGTGGTTGTCATTCTCACTATCCTAATAGCACTGTCATTTCTTGAGCACTTACCAGGTTCCAGACTATTTCCCCCTCATGGAGATTCAAGAAATAGCATATTAAAGGCTCCTAAAAATCTTGTAGTATGTAGACTTTCTTATTAACTTAATGATGTTTCTTTAGAAATTTCATGTTTGTGTGCTCCCCACCTAATTTCTCTTTTAGTGCCTGTATATAACACTGATTAATGATTTTTTACTCTCTATCTCAATTACTTTTGGCGGGGGGTCAGATTTTTTTTTTGTATGGTGGTTTAAAAAGAACATAGCATAAAATTCATAAAATTTACTTTCTTAACCATTTCTACTTGTATAGTTTAATGGCATTAAATACATTCACATCATTTTACAGCTAATCTCCAGAACCCTTTTCATCTTGCAAAACTGAAACTTTATATCCAGTAGACAAACAGCTCTCTATTTCTTCCTCTCTTTAGCCCCTAACAACTACCATTCTCCTTCTGCTCCTAATCTAAATAACCTCATTTAAGTAGAATCATAATAGTGTTTCTTTATTTATGACTGGCTGATTTCACCTAGCATAATGTCCTTAAGGTTTATCCTTTTTGTAGCAGGTGGCAATTTCCTTCATTTATAAGGCTAAGTAATTTATTGTTATGTAAATGTCACGTTTTGTTTATCCATTCATCTGGCATTTAAGACTTGAGTTGTTCTCATCTATTGGCTATTGTAAGTGTTGCAAAGAATAAGGGTGTACTGAATAGTTTTAAAGCTAAAGTGGAAATTTTGTATTTAATAATTAGTCTCAGTGAAATGTGATTATACCATCACTTTTGCATTTTGTATCTATCTCTAGGAGGTTTTTCAGAAGTTACTTGAAGTTTTTCATTCCACGTTCTATTTAGGACAGCTTAAGTGCAGTGAAAACGTACTGGCTAGAGGCTTAAGGAAACTGATCTTAATTTGTAACTTAGTTTGTACTGGACATACAGCCTCCTTCTCTCAGTCCTATACCAGAACACCATGGAGGAAGAGTTCTGTGGTAAATCATCAGGGGTGCTTGTCATCCTTATTTTCTCTCCTTTTTATACAGTCATCTACATGCACTATGGGAATCCTCGAGAGTTCACTCTTTCAGTAGCATAATTTCATTGACCTGGTATTGAGGAGCAACTTGAATGTTACCTAAGAATAGTAGAATTCTGTGATCTATGGTCACTTTAATCTTTGACATAGTCAAGGTTTCTGTGGCAGATAGTCAAACCTTCTACCACAGAAGCATCAAAGAGATCAGTCAAGTTCAGAGCAACTTTATCTCTTGCTGGTACTTTCTGACATTTTCTCCCAGAAATGGCATTATAGTCCTTTAAAGGTTATTATTGCTGTATGTCCGGCTCAGCATACACTAGTGTAAATAATACATACTTGTCATGTTGGATTTTGACATGAGTTATCTGGGAAGCCCTTTTATCAGACTGGGTAAAGAAAGGGGCTTCAGTTTGACAAATCTTCAAAACCTTCCTCTTTTATACAGTTGGGATAATGCCTAGAAGGTAGTATATATTCAAACAGCTCAGGTAAGTATTTCTTTGCTAAAAGAAATGCTTATTTTTGAGCTATAGCACATTATGAGGTAAGAATAGTCACCTTAATTTGAGAAATCAGAAGATTTAAGCACTAACCCAACGCAAGCTGTCTCTGGAGTTAATGAGGAACACTGACCTGTGATTGAAAAGGCAGGCCCCTGGGCATTATAGACTTAGAATCAAAGCTTTAAATGAATCCATGTCACACGTTCATTAAATTGTCCGCCATGAACCAGGATTGTATGTTCATTTGAACTTTTTTTATTTGTAGAATATCTGTTCCCTAACTGTAGCCTGCTATGTTTGTTAGAAAAATCTATAGTTAACTTTCTGAATTCTCAATACTACAAAACTTGTTTTGGATTATCTCAAAATAATGTGAAGATAAGCTTGCTTATTTATAGTTTCTAAAATATTTGCAAAATCAGCCTAAATATTTTTTTAATTTCTATATTTATTTTTAGGCCTATCATGGTCATCATCAAGCATTGGAAGTGTTGGTACAGTCTTTGTTAGATCTTGACGTCAGGAATAATAGTGGAAGAACGCCTTTAGATCTTGCAGCATTTAAGGGGCATATCGAATGTGTGGATGTACTCATTAATCAGGGAGCCTCAATTTTAGTAAAAGATTACATTTTGAAGAGAACGCCTATACATGCAGCAGGTATGCCAAATAAATTATGCTTGATTTATTTGCCACTATCTGATATTTTGTTTTTTGATTTTCAGTATATGTAATATTAATAATTATCTTAAAATTTTTTACTTTAATTGGTTGAATGATTGTATTCTCAGGGAAATCTAACAGTAAGACAATAATCACTTAAAAACATCCTTATCTGCCTCAGAAATTGGATTTATGTAATTGTCTTAACTTCCAAAGTACTTTAAGCAAAACAATGCTTTATTTTTTACTACTTTTTAACAGGAGTTATTTTGGGTTTGTATAATCCTTAACAGTTTATACATACTTCGACTTATTTTACCAAAGTACTGTATTAAACATTTATTCAGACAGCTTTGTAGAATACCTACCTACTTTACGCAAGAGCTACTTATTCCAAGTTGTGATTTTATGATGTAGCATGTATATTGCAAATGCAAATATCTATAACCAAGTCGTTTAAATGACTTGATACTGCTGCATATCAATGGTAGATGCAAATTTATTTACAGAAATTACTACAGGGCAGTCTTCATTTTAAATAACCAAGACTGGTATAATTGGAGAAATCTTAAGCAAGTATTTTTCTTATCCCCAGTAGGCTGTCTTTATGTGATTAGATTCATTTCACTTTGTATAGTGACCTCTAGGAACACATTTGAACATACAGTTTGGATTTTATTTTATTTTTATTTATTTATTTTGAGACAGAGCCTCAAGCTATTCCCCTAGGTAGAGTGCTATGGCATCACAGCTCACAGCAACCTCCAACTCCTGGGCTCAAGCGAGTCTCCTGCCTCTGCGTCCCAAGTAACTGGGACCACAGGTGCCCGCCACAACACCTGGCAATTTTTTGGTTGCAGCCATCATTGTTGTTTGGCAGGCCTAGGCTAGATTCGAACCTACCACCTTGGGTGTATGTGGCTGGTGCCTTAGCCACATGAGCCATAGGTGCCAGCCATTTTTTTTTTTTTTTTTGCATTTTATTTTTAGGTTTTTGGGAAACGTGCATTTTAGAAGACTATTTGATTAAATACCCACAGTCACTCCCAGACTTTTCAGAAATATGAAGCAGGGCTCAGAGATAAATATTTTAATAATAAATATATACATTTGTGTATTAATTTACATATATAAACTATGTGGTTTGAATAAGACATCAAAATGCTGTCACTTTCCTACTATCTTATTCTGAAAAAGAGTTAAGTTACATATCAGTTGGCAAACTTGAATGTGGTGGTGTGCACATGTAGTCCCAGCTACTCGGGAGGCTGAGATGGGAGGATCAGTTGAACTAGAGAGTTGGAGTCCATCCTGGGCAATATTATGAGACCCTGTCTCTAAAGAAAATTTTAAAAATAAAAGTATTATGCAGGGTATCCATAAAGTTAACTTTAGTTGACTATTTTAAATTGTACACAAACTTTATGGACACCCCGTATATTAGTATGTATCTGTCTACAACTAGAAAAATTATATTGTTAACTGCAGATTATGTGCAGAGCTAGTTTAAAGCTTTCCTGGAGTAGTTAATACTTTTAATAGGCTACTAAAGAACTAAGAAACTAGTTGTTAGTAGTTGCTCATCAGTGCCATATAGTCCAGCTTAAGTCCTGCTTACAAAAAGAAAGTCACAGGGTACTGTTAGCGCCCACCTATTTAACAAATTCAAGCCTTGGTTATATGGATACCTTTTAGATTTGGAAGTCTGCTGGGGAACAAACCTCTTATTGTTTATAATAATGAATAATACACAGTGCACGGTGTAAATGAACTGATTTTTTTTAATGATGGACCAAATAAACTCTCATTGAACCATCCCCAGGTGTTACGAGAGCTGCTGGCAGAGTGCAACATACAGATTGGGCTAGGGTAGAGGGGTAGTGATTTTGAGCCACAAGTCATAATAAATATTAGAATTTAATATAGTTATTAGAATCTGTAGAGACCAGGCACAGTGGCTTATACCTATAATCCCAGTACTTTGGGATGCCAAGATGAGAGGATCGCTTGAGACCTGCAGTGCTAGACTAGCCTGAGCAGCAGAATGATCCCCCATCTCTACCAAAAAATATATATGTATAAAAATTAAATGAGCGTGGTGACGTGTTCCTGTAGTCCTGGCTACTCAGGGAGGCCAAGGCCTTGGGATCTCTTGAACCCAGGAGTTTAAGGTTACAGTGCTCTGATTGCACTACTGCATTCCAGCCTGGAGGACACAGTGAGACCCTATCTCAAAAAAAAAAAAAAAAACCCTGTAGAATATTCATTACCTCGCTTGTTTTCACTAATTATGTCATCTTTTACTTAGGAGGAATAGTAATAGACATTGCTTTCTTCATATGTATTTTTTATATATTTCTTTTAAACTTCAAACTTTACGTACCAGGACCTGAGTTTTGCAGAGGATTTAACTTACTTTGAATTTTTTTCTATTTTCTTTGAACTACTTCTGTACCATTGCCCATTTTTTGCATTTGGACTTACAAATGTATTTTTTAGATGCATCACTTTTCCCTTTACTGTATATACATCATTTGAAATTCTTTCAACCCTAAGTAACAGAGTACTCTGAAAAGTGGCTTAAGTGGTGAATGTTTCAGTGTTTCTCACATAAAATGTTCAGAGACAGATAACAGTTCTAGAGTTGGTTGATTCTCCAATGGTGCCAGAATCTCTGGATCCGGATTCTCTTTTTTCTTGCCTTTGCATTCATATCACAAATAGTTGCTGCTGCTTTACAGAATCGCATCTGAAATTGGGGTGGGAGATTCATGATTTAATATTTCTCAGAAGCTCTTTAAAGTACTGAGCATCTCAGTGGTCAGGTCTCAACTATTTGCTCACCTCAAAACCAGTCACTATCAGAGGAGAATAGGATTGTTATGATTGACTTGGTGAGATCATGATACCATGCCTTGACTAGAGGCAAGCTACTGTCCCTGACCACATTGCTAGAAAGCCAAATAAAATAAGCATTCTTTTAGCAAGGCAGATGATGAGGGGTACATGCTGGGGTAGGCAGCCTGCCTGCCATGATTTGCCATGAAGAATTGTGTCTACTCAGCATTAATAACCAAGGCAATAGAAACCTTCTTTGTACCTATAGTTTTCATTCTTATATGCTAAATTCAGTGAAACTATCTAAAATTCTAGAACATGTGCTTTAAGGTAGGCATTTTCTATTTTCTCATTATATATAATTACTGAATTTTTAAAATTTCGCCTTATAGCAACAAATGGACATTCAGAATGCTTACGGCTATTAATAGGAAATGCAGAACCACAGAATGCAGTAGATATTCAAGATGGAAATGGACAGTAAGTTTCAATAATTTTTAAATTACTTTGGGATGATTGTTAATCTTCATACTTTTGCACCTGTTTTAGTAAATCTTTCATAGTGTGTAACTGAGTAACATCAAAACATTAACATCACAAAAATGCATATTAGAAAGCATAAAGTACAGTCTTAAATGATACTACCAAATTTATTCCTGTTGTTTTTTAGGACGCCTCTGATGCTGTCTGTTCTCAACGGGCACACAGACTGTGTCTACTCCCTGCTAAACAAAGGAGCAAATGTAGATGCCAAAGATAAATGGGGAAGGACAGCATTACATAGAGGGGTAAGCAAAAATAATCTCATTTCCTTTTTTCTGAGACAGAATCTTACTCTGTTGCCCCAGGCTAGAGTGCCTCTGGTATCATAAATCACAGCAACCAACCTCAAACTTCCAGACTCAAGCCATCTTCTTCTTCAGCCTCCTGAGTAGCTGGGACTACAGTGTCTGCTACCAAACCTGGCTAATTTTTCTATTTTTAGTAAAGATAGGGAGGGTTTCGCTCTTGCTCAGGCTGGTGTCCACCTCCCAAGCTTGCTTTGGCCTCCCAGAGTGCTATAATTACAGGTGTGAGCCACCACACTCAGCTCTTTTTTTTTTTTTTCCTAAATCTCATTTCTTTTCAAAAACCTTTTATGACTTTATGATCTTATATTATGTAGAACTGGAAATAATCTCTATTATTTCCTTTATTATCTTCGTGGGTTTTTTTTTTTTTTTTTTTTTTTTTTTGCAGTTTTTGGCTGGGGCTGGATTTGAACCCACCATCTCCAGCATATGGGGCCAGCCCCCTACTCCTGGAGCCATAGGCACCACCCATTACCTTTGTTTTTAAATTCTTATTATGGAATACAACTTAATAAAGAGAGCAATAATGTTAGAACAAAACTTTAAAATCCTAAAACCTTGAGTAGAATTAACATTGATTTTACTTTTTCCCATTATCTTATTTTCTTAACATTTTTATCTTTTTCACCTTTGAATTTGTATTTTCATTGAATTACAAGTTTCTCTCATCCTATTTTTTTTTTTTTTACTACATGTGTTTTGACAAAGTTGTTTTAAATTTTTAAATTAGCTGGCTTGGTGCCTGTGGCTCAAGTGGCTAAGGCGCCAGTCACATACACCTAAGGTAGTGGGTTCGAATTCAGCCCGGCTGGCCAAACAATGATGGCTGCAGCCAAAAAATAGCCGGGTGTTGTGGCGGGCACCTGTGGTCCCAGCTACTTGGGAGACAGAGACAGGAGACTCGCTTGAGCCCAGGAATTGGAGGTTGCTATGAGCTGTGATGCCATAGCACCTACCCAGGGGGATAGCTTGAGGCTCTGTCTCAAAAAAATTTTTTTTAATTAGCTAAAATTGGCATGTAGTATTTAGCATAATATATTTGACTAGACATACATTCTTATTCTTTCAGGCAGTTACAGGCCATGAAGAATGTGTAGATGCATTACTTCAACATGGTGCTAAGTGCTTACTTCGGGATAGTAGGGGCCGGACACCTATACACTTGTCAGCTGCCTGTGGACACATTGGTGTTCTTGGAGCCCTTTTGCAGTCAGCAGCATCAGTGGATGCAAATCCAGCCATAGCAGACAATCATGGATATACTGCACTTCACTGGGCTTGCTACAATGGTTAAGTATACAGACCTGTATTAAATACTATTATGTACTGAGCTGCAACACCTAACTGTAATGCATTCTTTTTTAATGATAATGATGTACATATAAGGCAAACTTAAAGATTTGTAGGAAGCTTAGGAACAATCTTCTATACACATATAATTATAGCTCACTCCTGTTGTTGTGCTAAAGCTAAGACACTAGTTTTCAAAGGTGTTTTGAGAGAAACCATAAAATTGTTTTGAAATTTTTCTTAGACCTTTGTTGGAGGTCATTGCTTGTGAACCCTGACCTGGTTTGAAAGCTGACCGAGGTTCTTTCTTAGTCCCACGTAGGGTGCCAGTTGTTGGAGGTAATGGAGCTTGACCCCCAACCTTGTTTAAAAGCTGACTGGGAAACAATGCTGAAGAAAAATAAAAGTATTTAAATACATTTTAATATTTATACAATATTAAATATTGTATATTTAAATATAAATATACAATATACAATACAATTTAAAACATAAAGTCTGAGAATGCCAGGAGAAAGGCTTACATAACCAGGCTGAGTAGTAAACCAAGACAGTGCAGGCCTTCCCTGGCTTCTTCAGAAGGCTTTTATTGATTTCTAACAAAAGTACATACGCAAAATGGAAAAATGTCCAAAAGATGAGGTTGAAAGAATCCTAAGTCCCCAGGAAGATTGGATAGACAGAGACTGGGTGAAAGGTAAAGCATTGTTAAATGACGGATGGCGAATTTAGAAAGAGAGAGGGAAAAACTAGTTCTAGCCCTGCAGGGGAGGTAAGCCAGGTTTCATAATCTAACTACATATGAGAAGCTCAGAGAACTTGGCCCCTTCCACCTGTAGACTCATGCTGGGACCCTGCACCTCTTCTTCCCTGGTCTTAAGTCCCCAGGGATCATGAGTCTGATTTCCCCTGGATACTCCTAGATTGAAGCAGGGTGCCTGCTAAGAAGTCAACTTCTCTATCTCCCACAGATCTTTATTTCAATAAATATTTTGTACTTTTAAGAGATTTTTAATAATATTTCCACCGCTTATTTAGTATGCTTATATTTTTTGATAATAGTTCTACTTTCTGAATACATTTTTATTAAGAAAAAATGACCAGGGTAGGAAAAATAATGAGATATAGCACATTGTAAACTGAAATCTCTGTATGTTTTCTGAGCATATCACAAGATAAGATTCTTATATTACTACTAACATACATGCCAAATGCTAAATGTTCTAGAGGAATAAACTATTACATCTTAGAATTGGAAACTTTGTGAGTTAAATTTGCTATGTGGTTAGAACAGGCTTACTTTTGGCTTCCTAGAGGCTCACAGTATCCCTTTCACAAACTCACAAAAGGTCATTCAAGGAAGCATAAAGCTCTTTTTAAGGAATAGATGTTAAAATACAGTGTGGCTTGCAAAATGTCACTGATTAAAATAATTTAAATAATAAGACATGTTGAGATATTAATATTTTCCTTGTTCAGAGACATAGACTTGATCATCTTAGGAAACACTCAGGTATATTACATACAGCACAGGCTCCATCAAAGTTTGAGTCAAGACTTTCTTTAACAGAAAAATGAGGTTTTAAAAATTTCTTTTGAATTTTTCTGCGTAGTGTTGAGATATAAATGTAAAGTTACAAGACCATGTCTACAATGCTATATTTACAATCCTAACAACTTTTCCTCAAAATGCAGAAAAAAATATAAATTATCTCTTTATGTAAATATCTGTTTGCTAAAATAAATAAGTATAGTTATCTGTCCTGTAGCCATCTGACTGCCTTTACTAGAGAGTTGAGGTTTTCTGTCTTTCTGTAGGCAGCTGCTTCATGATTCTTTCACTGGAAGTCATTCTGACAAATAATATTATTGAATTATGGTGAAAGAAGAGAAATCTGAATCTTGCAGAGTTACAGTTTAATTAAATGTTTTCGCAAGTATTTCTGAGTGATTTTCATATTACTCCTGTGAGAAAGTTTTGAACTTGAAGAATGTCCTATGATTATTACTGGTCATCCTTCAATAGAATAGCGTGGTAGTACTATAAAAAACTTGAATAGATGTCTATTGCTAATTCAGACTTTGGTTTAACTTAGTTTCTTTTTTACTACCTCAGATTCTTAACCAAAACAGTTTTTGAAAAACATAAAATCTTGGAGATTTGACTTCTCTTTTTCTCATTTTAACTTACTAAACCTAGTCTTTTTGTTTGCCCAATTTGCTTTTGTAAACAAGGTCTTGCTATGTTGACTGAGCTGGTTCAGCCACCGCAACTGGCCTAAACCTGGTTCTTAATGAGTGTAGTGAAGTAGCCAGAGAGTGCTAAGTCAAAGATGTTGTATTTTGCCACTGATATTTGATTTGCTTTATAATGTGACTTTTATAAATAGGAGGGAAATTCAGAATATCTAATGTAGTGAGAAAACATCTACAGATGTGTGATCTTAGTTAATAAAAGCAGTGAGATAAAATTATTTTGAAGCAGAGACTTACTTTTTAATATGTCTGTGAGAATTAGCCACACAGACATATTAAAAAATCACGCAGATTTTTTCTCAGATAGAGCATTTAGTTAAATAAAGGACTGCTTTAACTGTCCTTTGGAGAATTGTTCTGTATTATAACATTTCTTGTCAGGTCTATATGTAGAACACTTTGCCTAAAGCGAGTTCCTACTATATCGTTACCAAATTTAGACTCTCTAAGGCATTTTGTACAAGAGGCAGAATTTTGCATGAACTATATGGCTGGTTACCATTTAAAGATCTAACAGATGTGTCTAATTTTCAGACTTAAAAATTGTAATTCTGAATTGAGCTGGAAGGAATTATATGTGTGTTGGCTATATGCAATAAGAGGCTATACAGACAGCCTAAAATTAATACCATATTTATAGCCAAAAGCCTGTTTTATAATTTGACATTCTGAAAGTAACATATGTAAAATGGTTTTACTTTGACTAGTAATTTATTGTACGGCTGGAAAGAAGATTGGAAGCACTTCAAAAGAACAGAAAACAATCTTTCTCCCAAATTAAAATGAAGTGATAGCCAAGTTTTAGAAAGGAACAGACTGACATTAAAATTTTAGTTTATATAGTCAATCATAGAAATTAAGAATACTTACCTTATTTGTTCCTTTTAAAAATTCATTTTTATGAACCTCTAAACGGCATAAGAATAACCCTGCAGGCTCGGCACCCGTAGCACAGTGTTTATGGCGCTGGCCACATGCACCAACAGTGGCGGGTTGGAACCTGGCCTGGGCCAGCTAAATAGCAATGACAACTACAACAACAACAAAAAAAAATAGCTGGGTGTTGTAGTGGGCACCTGTAGTCCCAGCTACTTGGGAGGCTGAGCCAAGAGAATCAGGTAAGCCCAAGAAGTGCAGGTTTTTGCAAGCTGTGATGCAACAGCACTCTACGAAGGGTGACGTAGTGAGACTGTCTCAAAAAAAAAAAAAGAATAGCCCTCCAAAACATCAAAAGGAGAATCAATCTGTATTTCATAAACTGATGTAAAGTGATAAGACTGTCTGCTTGATATCCCTCAGTAATGATTTCTGGATATAACCAAGAAAATGAAAACTCCCTTTTTCAAAGTCTGACTCAACTCAAATAGTAGTTCTCAAACCCTTTGGTTTCAGGCTCTATGGGTTATAGCTATTAATATTGACTGTATTAGAAATAGTAGCTGAGAAATTTTTAAATACTTATTAATTTATTTAAAAATAATCTATTGGCTCAGTGTCTGTAGCTCAGAGGCTAGGGTGCCGGCCACATACATTGGGGCTGATGGTTTGAACCCGGCTCAGGCCTGCCAAACAACAGTGACAACTACAACAAAAAAATAGCTGAGCTGTAGCGGATGCCTATAGTCCCAGCTACTCAGGAGCCTGAGGCAAGAGAATCGCTAAAGCCCAAGAGTTTGAGGTTGCTGTGAGCTGTGATAATATGGCACTCTACCAAGGGCAACATAGTGAGACTCTGTCTCAAAAAATAAATAAATAAAAACAATCTATTATTTTAATATAAATAACATTTTTATGAAAATTTTTTTCTAGAATTTTTTTGGGGGGAGGGGAAGAATAGTGAATTTCTTTAATGGCTAGTTTGGGAGAATAGTTGGATTCTCATATACATGCCTTTTTCAATATCAGCTCAGGGCCCTCCAGGCTGTACCTTAAGAACCCACATACCAGGTTAATGGGAAACTCTTAAATTAATACTAGATGACCCTCCATTGCTATTTTTTAGTAATGAGTTAACATATGGAAAAATAGAATTAAAGCCAAATTTCTCAAACTCAGCACTATTGATGTTTTGGGCCAGATAATTATTTGCTATAAGAGACTATCCTGTGTATTGCAGTAGGTTTAGCAGCATCATGAGCTTCTACCCACTAGATGCCAGTAGCACTTCCCTCCCCTCAGTTGTGATGAACAAAAGTATCTCCAGATTTTGTCACATACAATATCTCTTAGAGGGTGAAATCTATAAGAGAAACACTGGATTAGAGAAAAGAGTTAACAAATGACAGAACATAAAAATTGCTTTATTTTTGGGCAGTGCCTGTGGCTCAAGGAGTGGGGCCTGGCCCCATGTACCAGAGGTGGTGGGTTCAAGCCCAGCCCCGGCCGAAAAAAAAATAAAATCAGTTTATTTTTTTGGTAGAATAAAGTTAAAGTTAAGCTACTGTCTGAGAATGTTAGCGTAATTGGGCTGGATGTGGTGATTCATGCCCATAATCCCAGCACTTTGGAAGGCTGAGAAGGGAAGATCACTTGAGTCCAGGAGTTAGAGAATAGCCTGGGCAATATCTATAGATCCTTTCTCTACATACATGCACATATACATTATTATATTACATACATATTATATATATACACACACATATATACTGGCAACTAGCAATCGTAAAAATCATTTGTCATGCATGTATACTAATACTATGAAACTCTTTGGAACATTAAAGAATAAGATTTTTCTGTATGTGCTATTATGGAAGGAAAATATGCAAATAGTAAAAAGCATGTTGCAGAACAAAACATTCCATTTCCATTTAAAAAAAAAAAAAAGAAAATACAGTCATTCCTTATTATCCAATGGGGATGGTTCTACAACCTCCTATAGATACCAAAACCCACACATGCTCAAGTCCTTTATATAAAATGGTAGTGTATGCATATAACCTACACATATTCTCTGGTATACTTTAAATCATTTCTAGATAACTTATAATACATGATACAGTGTAAATAGTTATTATACTCTATTGTTAGGGAATAATGACAAGGAAAAAAAAATCTGTACATATTCAGGAGAGATGCATTCCCCCCCCCCCCCAGATGTTTTCTATCTGCTATCTGCAATCAGTTAAATCCTTGGATGTGGAATCCACAGATTTAGAGGGCCAGCTGTATGCTTGGAACTCGGGGATATGATGGGTTTCTGGGATTTGTACTTTTTCCCTTTAACACTTACATATATTTGCAATTTTTGCTAATGTCTTTTTTGAATTCTTTTTATTATTAAATCATAGCTGTGTACATTAATGCAGTCATGGGGTACAGTGTGCTGGTTCTATATACAATCTGAAATATTTTCATCAAACTATTTAAAATAGCCTTCATGTCATTTTCTTAGTTATTGTGTTAAGACATTTATATTCTACGTTTAGAAAGATTCACATGTACCCTTGTAAGATGAACCATAGGCGTGATCCCACCAATCACCTTCCCTCTACCCATCTTCCCTCCCTCTGCTCCCTCTCCCCGTTTCCCCATATTCTTGGGCTACAATTAGGTTACAGCTTTCATATGAAAGCTATAAATTAGTTTCATAGTAGGGCTGACTACATTGGATACTTTTTCTTCCATTCTTGAGATACTTTGCTAAGAAGAATATTTTCCAGCTCCATCCATGTAAACATGAAGAAGGTAAAGTCTCCATCTTTCTTTAAGGCTGCATAATATTCAGTGGTATACTACACCATAATTTATTGATCCATTCGTGGTCTTTTTTCTGAATTTTAATGGCTATTTTTTGTTTGCCTATTTAGGTCATGAGACATGTGTAGAACTTCTTTTAGAACAGGAAGTTTTCCAGAAATTGGAAGGAAATGCTTTTAGTCCATTGCATTGTGCTGTGTAAGTAAATACAAAATAAATCAGATTCACTTTGAGTTTTTGATAAAAATAAATCACTGATGTGAGAATGATCACTTTGTTACCTTACACAGGATAAATGACAACGAAGGTGCTGCTGAGATGTTAATTGATACATTAGGTGCCAGCATCGTGAATGCCACAGATTCAAAAGGAAGGTAGGAATCCAGCTATGAAGGAAATAGTTTACTTTCAATAGGAAGAAATTTTGACTACTTATCCTAATGAATGAGAATTTATAGAAAACCCATTATTAATTGAAAATTGGTTTTTATATTTACAAGTATAAATTATAAAATCTTAATTTGTTTATATTAAAGAGTTTGCTGTTAATTTATGGTTTTTAGCCAGTCTTTTATACAGCTATCTTTTAAAGTAATTTACCCTTTTTTTAAGAAGTTATATTACGCAAGATCACTGTTTAGTAATAGTTTTCTAACTAGGAATAAAGGCTGGAGTTATAACAGGTGGTATCATTTGAGTCAGGATTTATTTCCTTCAAAATTTCCTTTAATAATGTAATGTTTATTTTAGCAGTTTTATAATCTTTATTTTATACTATTTCTAATTTAAGTCCTATTAATTATGTTGTTGAAAGTACAGATTTCTATGGCAGAAATGAGTAAGCTCTTTTAAGTTTATTTGTTTCCAGGCAGTATTTTTATAACCTGCTGTAGAAACCCTTGAAACTTGACTTGTCATAGATAAATTTTTTTCCAACGTCTTTAACGTTTAGATTTAGTCATATGTATTTCAATTTCTCTGCATCACAGAACTCCTCTCCATGCAGCTGCCTTCACAGACCACGTAGAGTGTTTACAGCTGCTGCTAAGCCATAATGCTCAAGTGAATTCTGTGGACTCTTCTGGGAAAACACCTCTTATGATGGCCGCAGAAAATGGACAAACAAATACAGTTGGTAAAGAAACTTAAGACTTATTTTTCTAGGCATGTACAAGGGCTGTCCAGAAAGTATCTAGATAGCCCTTGTGTATTACTTATGTATAATTTACATCCCAAGACTTTTGAGTTCCACTAGTAATTGCATCACTCCTAAGAATTAAAACCTTTTACCTGCTTGCAACCTGCATTTTCATTTAGGGACACAGTGTTTTAATTTGCCCTTACTGATGGAAGAGTCTGCTTTACTAAGGCAGTGTACCATAGTGGTTTAGAACACTGGCTTTGGAATCAGATTGCCTGAATGTGGGTGCTAGATCTTTCAGCAAGGTGACCTTATGCCTGTTTTTTCATTTGTAAAATGAGAAAATAACCTACTTTGTAGAATTATTGTGAGAGTTAAATAAATTATTATAAATCCACAGTACATAGTTTAAAATTTAGTGAACACTCACAAAGTAAATGTTATTTGGTATTGTTTGTGTCTGTGTTTATATACAAATATAGTTATCCTATATAATTACACTAGAGTATACATTATATATCACTATATTTTTCCTGCACTTAAATTTATACAAGAGGAATATTTTTTGGTTTATATTTTCATTTTTCTATAGTGCATTATAGTTAATCTAAGAAACATGTTTATAAACATAAGAATTGATGCACTTTTTCCTCCCAGAAATGCTGGTTAGCAGTGCTAGTGCAGATCTGACTTTACAAGATAACAGTAAAAACACCGCCCTCCATTTGGCTTGCAGCAAGGTATGTATACATTTTAAGGACATGTTTTCGTTGTTAATATTAACAGTGGCATTGAGACTTTTTTCATTGCACTAAAATCAACAGACCTAGGGACCAAAACTCACTAATGATACCTGGCATCAGGTTTCTTGAACAAAAATATTGACTTTTAGGCCCCAACCTGTAAGAAAGACTCCAGGAAGCCAAATAAGTTTTAGAGCACAAGTCTAAAACACAATTATGATCTTTCTTTAATCTTCTTTTTTTTTTTTTGACTCCCCCTTACCCCTACTCCCAACACATGTATAGACAGATATTATAAGGTATTAGCCAGGAACATTTATGGCATATATATGGTTTTGTACATATTGTGTAGACTAGGATTAGAAATTGTTGAGTGTATAAATTTATTTTTAATGGTTTTAAAGTTTTCAAGAGTTATTTGCCATAATTTTAGGGTCATGAAACTAGTGCCTTGTTAATACTGGAAAAGATAACAGATAGAAACCTCATCAACGCAACCAACGCAGCCTTGCAAACGTGAGTACTTTCAATGTCTAAGGTAACTTTGTGTGACCTATAATTTTTTTATGAAAGAGATAAATGGATTTTTTCTTAATATGTGAATGTTGGAATAGATCTTAGTCATAGATGCAGTGAAAAAGTAAAGCGCAAGTTTACAACTGACAGAACCCTTTTTTTTTATTGTATGAGGACAAACCTCATTTTTTAAATCATCACAATTAAAGGCATACTATTTAAAAAGCTTATGAATTGCAACTTTATTACAACATTGACAATAATATTTCTTAGTCCATTAACCCATGTAATTTTCTGAAGGAAAGTAGTACTATTCTGTATCTGGAAATCAGTAATAATATGTTATATGACACTAGCAATAAGTGAGGTAAGAAATTATACATCTGTAAGCTTAAAGAGGTTTTATAAAGAATCAGGTTCTTAGTATAAGCAGCCAACCTCCAGGTTGATTGACAGAGATATTAGATCCCATCATCCTCCCCCAGTGTTCATTTCTTTTCCACTTTTAGACTTGGTAAAGATCAAAATCTTAGAACACTTGTTCCTAATCTAGGGACAATGAAGGCCCTTGAAGTTCTAAAAATTAATCATTGGCTTATAAACTGTTTTCAGTGCCATTAGATTTATGCAGCAGTTTATAGTTTTTATTGTGTGTTCTATTATATACATTTGCCAACCTTATTTCTTAAAACAAAAACATAAGAATGCAGTTTTAATGGTAAAATCTCTTTAAACATTGAGTCTTAGAAAATAACAAAATGGTTTAGTGAAGATGGGAACTTGCTAGTGGAGCCTCTGGCTTACCTTACACACATTGACAAGGTATTTAACAGTATACAACACAGAGGTTCTGCTGACCCTACCCCCATTTTCACTATTAGGAATAGGTGCCTCAAGTTTATACCTTTGGGTCGTCACAAATAAACAAAAATGCCCTCTGACAGCCAGGTGTGTGTATGTGCACATACACATACGTGGACATGTATAATTTTTTTCCCCCAGACCTCTGCATGTTGCTGCCCGAAATGGGCTAACAATGGTGGTTCAAGAACTTTTGGGGAAAGGAGCAAGTGTGCTTGCAGTAGATGAAAATGGTAAGTAGGTTCTGTATTTACTTCCCTTCACCTGTATCTTACCAGAAACTCTTACCTTTTGATGGTCCATATTTAAAATAAAATAAACTTGAATATTTTTTGCTGCTCAAAGAGAGCTGAAGTTAATATCAAATAGTACTTATTCCTTTGGCAAAGGAATAAAGGCAAAACAACAGGAAAACTTTAAGAGATGAAATTATAAATTCATATATCATTTATCAAACCAAAGCTAATATTTACTATTTAATTTACCACTTTATTCATCTTAGTAGCCAAAGATTTTTGTTCTTTCAACAAGTGTTAATCAAGGCCCTAGTTAAGTGTCATATTGTTGTGTAAAGCCAGTCCTTCCACTCATGCATTAGATCATGTCTCCTTTTGCCTCCATGAGAATATCACTTTAACAAATTCTTCCCTTTTGTTCCCTGCAATAACAATATTTTGCTGTTTACCTAGATTATTCTCCTCAGTCTATAAAAATAAGTTTTCTCTTCTTAAAAAAATGCTAGATTAATCCCATAACTCCTGCCAGGTACTTGCTACATTTCCCTGTCCTCCTTTGCAGCAAAACTACTCAAGAATTGGTTCTCTTGCTGTCACCAGTTATTCTCTACTCTCATTCTTTCATTCTGTCTGAAATCTCTATTATCAGACCTTTGTCCCCCCCACACACACATATAAACATACTACAAAACTGTTCTTATCAAGATCACCAATGACCTCATCTATGTTAAGAGTTCATTCTCAGTGCTCATTTTGCTTGTAGCTTTTGACACAACCAAGTACCTCTTTTCCTTTAATAAACTTTCTTTGCTTGGCTTTTAGAACTCTGTACTTTCTTGGCTTCTATATTACTAGTTAGTCCTTTTCAATTTATTTTACGCAATTTCTCCTTCTCTCCAACTTTTTTTTTCTTTTTTTTCTTTTTTTTCTTTTTTTTGAGTCAGAGTCTCACTCTGTGACCCTAGGTAGATTTCCATGGTGTCTTAGCTCACAGCAACCTCAAATTCCTGGGTTCAAGTGATTCTTCTGCCTTAGCTTCCAGAGTAGCTGGGACCACAGATGCCTACCACAATGCCCAGCTACTTTTTCTGTTTTTGGTGGAGACTGGGTTTCACTCTTAAACTGGTCTTGAACTCCCAAATTCAAGGGCTCCTTCCACCTTGGCTTCCCAGAGTGCTAGGATTATAGGTGTGAGCCACCATGTTCAGTTCCTAACTTATTAATATTCAAGGGCTCTAAGATTGAATTCTTGATTTTTTTTTTCTGCTTTCCCTCTATTTACTCTCTAAGTAATCTCATCTAGTCTCTTGGTTTCAAATACTACTCATGTACTGAAAAATTTTCATCTCCAGACCAGATCTTTCAAAATCTCAGGCTAACATGTTCAGAACCAAACTTTTTTTTTTTAGAGACAGAGTCTCACTTTGTCACCCTCAGTAGAGAGCTGTGGAGTCACAGCTCACAGCAACCTACAGCTCTTGGGCTTAAGCGATTCTCTTGCCTCAGCCTCCTAAATAGCTGGGACTATAGGCGCCCGCCACAATGCCTGGCTATTTTTGTTGTTGCAGTTTGGCCAGGGCCAGGTTTGAACCTGCCACCCTCGGTATATGGGGCCGGCACCCTACTCACTGAGCCATAGGTGCCGTCCCCAAACTGTTAATTAATCCATTTTCCCCACCCCTTGCCAAACTTTTTCTCCGCACAGCTGTCCTAATCTCAGTTAAAGACATTTCTCATTCTTAAAGATTCTCAGGGCAAAAAACCCTAGCATAAACCTTGATTCCTCTCTCTCATAACCAATGTTACACTTCATCAGTATATTCTGTTAATTGTGCCTCTGAAGTATATTTACAATCTGCCCATTCTTTTCTTTACTGCTATCTCCCTGACCTAGGTCCTTTTAAACTGTGTGAGAACATGTTACTCCTGAATCTTGGCTCACTCTTAGTTTTTTGTTTTGTTTGTTTGTTTTGTTTTGTTTTTTTGAGACAGAGCCTCAAGCTATCCCCCTGGGTAAAGTGCTGTGGCATCACAGCTCACAGTAACCTCCAACTCCTGGGCTCAAGCAAGTCTCCTGCCTCAGCCTCCCAAGTAGCTGGGACCACAGCCACCCACCACAAGGCCCAGCAATTTTTTGGTTGCAGCTGTCATTGTTGTTTTTGGAGGGCCCAGGCTAGATTTGAACACTCCATCTTAGGTGTATGTGGCTGGCGCCTTACTCATTTGAACCACAGGCGCCGAGCTACACTCCTAGTTCTTAAAAATGATATTCAAGCCCCTACAGGATCTGTCCTCTACCGCATTATCTTTCTGATCTCACTTCACTTACTTCATTCTGCCATGCTAGCCCCTCAATACCAGAGTTGTACAAATCTTTGTTCTAACTGTTTCCTCAGCCTGGAATACTCCAAGCATGCTTTGACTAAAACCTTTAGCTGTTTCAAATTTTAGTTGGAATTTCATCTTCTCAATGAAGGTCATTCTGACCTACCCCACTTAGATTACAACTTGCTGCATACCCCTACCATGACATTCTCTGTCTTTGTTAACCTGCTGTACTTTTTCCTCTTTATTTTTTTCAATGTACTTCTACCATATTGTATATAATTTACTTTTTATTATGTTGATTGTCTCTCTAATACAAGCTACACAAAAGCAGTGAATCTTTATTGCATTCACCAATGTATTATGAGTGCTTAGAAGAGTGCCTGGACATAGTGTAGGCTCAGTGAATGTTCATTGCGTGAGTGATTATAGCAAGCACTGTGCTAAGTTCTGAGTATGGAGTGTAGACTAACACAAAGTTTACTCCCTTAGAGAGGAATGTGAGCAAGTGCACTTGAAATAGTTTAATTAGAGTAAACCTAGAATGCTATGAGAGTACATAAAAGGGTCTTCAGACACTTTCTTGCAGGGTCACAGAAGGCATTCCCAGACTAACTTCTAAGTCAAATCCATAGGATAAGTAGGAAGTGGGGAAGGAACTTCCTAGGAAGAGAGAGTGGTATTCTAAAGGAAAAACCTTATGCAGGGGACAGGAGCCTGTTTTTAATCATATTCTGACTAGAGAACACTCCTCAGACATTCTTCTTTCCCAACCCTACTCTCATCTAAGGCATCATGTTCTGTCTGATGGGTTCTTCTTACTGCCAGCAGCAGCAGCAGGTACCCTCAGACCTTCAAAAGAACCCTTGAAAAAAGTGTAAACAGTGAAGCGTTCTGTTGGTTACTTTGAGCATAGATGGGTTAGTTAATCAAAAATATGCACATCCGGCTCGGCGCCTGTGGCTCAATCGGCTAAGGCGCCAGCCACGTACACCTAAGGTGGCGGGTTTGAATCCCCAGCCCGGGCCCGCCAAACAACAATGATGGCTGCAACCAAAAAATGGCCGGGCGTTGTGGCGGGTGCCTGT